>JBBPMR010001104.1:0-11964 GCA_038090415.1 Rossbeevera mucosa | reverse complement strand
CACCACAATGTCAACGACGACAACACCAGCACCAGCAGCACCGGTACCACCACGACATCGACTGCAACGACAATGATGACTCCACCACCACCCAATGGCGTGACTTCACCACGACCACCACATCTATGACTCCACCACCACCACCACTACCATAACATCGACAATGACATGATGACGACGATGGCAACACCAGCACCATTGGTACCACCATGATGCCGATGGCAACTCCACCACCACCACAACTCAACATTCAACCGCCACCGCCACCACAATGTCAACGGTGACGCAACGACAATGACGCCAGCACCAGCCAGTGTTTAGTAGTGCTATGTAGTCATTGTGAATTTTGCAGATGTAATTAGTTTTGTACCTATTCATTACACGTGCTATAAGATAAATAAGGTGAATAAGGTGAATGAGCTGGCAATGAGATGAGTGAGACAAAGTTTGGCATTCGCTAATGACCTAATTCAGCTCACAAGGTGTGGCATGCTTAGATGTGTTCCATAAGACTGGTAAGTTCATATAAGCAACGCTTAGCGCAAATAAGATTTTTGTAAAAGTTCTGATGAACCCAAGGGATATCGATGGACATGAAGAAAGTCCAGGTTGGCCTTGGGTTCATTTGAACAATGACAGATGTTAATGGAGTTATAGGATTTTGAACATGTTGTCTTGTGATATCTATGTCGTTGACATGGTCCTTGGAAGGGTAAGTCTATCACTCACGAGAAGTATTGTCTACTAACTGTGCCACCAGGTCATTCAAAACATGATCAGGACATGTGCATCAATGGGGTCCATTATTCTGGTTATCAGTATCAGTTTCCCTCCCTTTATGCTTGCCATCATCCCATTGGCATGATTCTATTACCAAGTGACCGCATAAGGCCGCTGGCATTCTGTTCACCCACTTTCTGATCTCTTCGTTCCGTTAGTCACTACCTCATGACCTCGCATGAACTCAAGTACCTTGACTGGGTCTCGAAATTGCCCATCTTGGCATGGTTTTCTGAATCACTGGCCGGGCTGTCCACCATCCGGGTGTATAACCAGCAAACAATCTTCACTGCTCAGAATGTGCACCAGGTCGATCAATACCAGTGTGTTATCTTCCTAGCATGTCTGTAAACCTGTTGGCAATGCCAAAACCTATACAGGCAATGGACTAGGTCACCACAAAAGTTGAGAGCTCAGAAGGAAACTGCTAAGGCGGGAATCAACCAGAACAGACTTGAAGGCAACCTTAATCACAAGGACTAGGCACCTCAACTAAAGACAAGATAGGATAGTGGGAACTGATTAGAGGGAATCCAACCAGAACAAGACTGGCTTGTTCGGTCGTTGCATTCAAGTATTTATGCTACGAATACATGCGCACAGACCAAGCCGTGTCTGACACTATCTACTATATAAAGGTATATACGTTCTCACGAGTGTGAGAACAAGAAGTAAAGAAGTAAGGCTATGCATCAAATGAAAGAGAAGCCGAGCGGAAATGAAAAAGAAGCTGGCCTCATGTAAAAGGTGTGTTGGTCTAGACCATGACATCACTGTTAAGAAGATGGAAGATAGACACGCTGATAAGATGTGATCTGATAAGATTGGCGCTGTGATAAGATAAGATAAGATAAGATAAGAGGGTTGTGAAGTGAGATTTGCAATAAGACTAAGGAGTCTGGCTGGTACTGGCATTGTTTATATACTACTATACATGTGTTGGCCATGAGGCATACTTTAGGGCAGGTGCTCAGTAAGCAATGACGTAGCATGAGATAAACTACTATATATGTACTAAGTGTTCACACAACTGTGAGAACAAGAGTCTAGAACTACAACATGAGGCCACCATGTGTTTAACATGCGCTAGCCATGAGGTATGATGTCATAATGGTCCAGACTCTAGTCACGTGACACGATAAGATATGATTGAGCGCTTGATTGATAAGATAAGATTGGCGCGCGCTTAGATAAGATAAGATAAGATAAACCGGCGCTAAAGCTAGGTTGCAAACGAGAGTTGTAACATTACCCCCCAACTAGGATCGAGATTCCAGATCGATCAGAACTCCATAGAACCGGAAGTAAAGTTGATTAAAGGGGTATTGAAAACACCCTGAAACAAGGCACAAGACATGTTAAGGCGACGAGGTGCACTAGGATTTTTCTTGTGGAATAATGCAATAGCATCCTTGCCATGAACAGCAACAGAAGATGCAGCTTCTCAGGTATGATCAGAAACATTGTAACCTTTCCAATGAATCAAGTATTGGAAGCTGTGACCAATAGGGCGAGAATCCACAATATAATCAATTTCAAATTCCTCGTGACCTTCATCGTCAACAGAAATAGGTCCAGGCCGTACAAAAGGCTGGCCATCAAGAGGTTCAATGTAGGGTTTAACGCACGAGACATTCACGACGTTACGAGCGGTAATCGACTTGGGGAATAACAATTCCACCGAATTCATATACACATTGGTGACCTGATAAGGTCCAAGCCACTTCTCAGTCAACTTCTGAGAGGGTCTATTCGCTATTTTCAAGTGTTCCGAAGACAAGAGAACAAGATCGCCAATTGCATAAGCAGGTGCATCTGATCAAGATTTATCGGCCTGTAGTGACATTTTGGCATGAGTAGATTCAAGATTAGCTTTGGCAGACTCCAAATTTGACTTCATATCTGATGTGAATGCTTCTGCAGCAGGCGATTTCACCTGTTGAGGTTCAATACCCATACGAGGAGTAAACATTTTAGTAAGCTGGAAGGGAGTAAATCCTGTAGACGATGATTGCGTGTTGTTGAAATTAAATTGAGCCATAGCTAGCCATTCAATCCATTGATGTTGTTTTTCCATGGCAAACAGGTGGAGATACTGATTCAATTCTCTATTGATACGCTGGGTTTGTCCGTCGGTTTGTGGGTGATATGCAGTGGACATTTTCTTTTCAATTTTCAACAATTTAAGCAAGTCAATCATCATTTGTCCAGCGAACTGTGGACCGTGGTCTGACACAATAGAATCAGGAAGACCATGGTGTTTCCACACATAATCCTTGTACAATTGTGCTGTTTTCTGAGATGTTACTGATTTTGTAGTTGGGATTAGGGCTACTTCTTTAGAGAAGCGATCCACAACTACTAGCATGCTATCGTATCCATGAGATTCAGGAAAGCCAGTGATAAAGTCAGCTGACACATCTTTCCATGGTCCAGATGCTACTGGTAAGGGTTGCAGTTTTCCTGCAGGTGCCTTGTTCGATGGCTTCATACGTGCACATCGATCACATGATTTGCAATAGGTTTCTATATCTGACTTTACGCCAGGCCATTTATAGTATTGAGTTAACAGTTCTTTGGTTTTATCCAGGCCTTTATGTCCGGCGAGTGGATGATCATGAAATTGCGTCATTACTTCCATGCGCAATTCTTTTGGTACCCATATTTTTCCATCATATTTCCATAATCCATCATCATAAACTGATCCTTCTGTGGTTTTGTTCTTTTTGTGTGCTATTTTTATTCTATCGAAGAGTTCTATTTCCTGTACACTACAGATTTTTGAACTATCTATCATGACTGTGTTTTTGTTGTCGTTTTCTATTCCTATACTATGATCTTCTCGCTGAGATAAGGCATCTGCCTTTCCCATTGAGCTACCTGGTTTGTTCACTAATAAATAATCAAAACAAGATAAATATTGTGCCCATCTAGCTTGTCATTTAGACAGATCTTGTGCTTTCATAAAATACATCAAGTTTTTATGATCCATCCAAATTTCAAACTGGTGTCGAGCACCTTCAAGATGGTGTCTCCATTGCTCAAGGGATCGAATAATCGCTAGCATTTCTTTGTCTGTGATAGGGTAATTTTGTTCCTCTTTCGTCATGCTATGAGACATGTATGCAACGGGGTGCCATTTGTCTTCCCTAAGGGTCGACAATACAGCTCCAGTGGCGAATTCCGATGCATCACATTCGACACAATAAGGGGTTGTGTCATTCGGATACGCCAAGATGGGCGCAGACGTAAAGCTATGTTTTAATTTATCGAACAATTGTTGTTGTGCATTTCCCCAGCACCAGGGTTGATCTTTCTTTGTTAAGTCATGTAAGGAACAAGCAATCAGGGAGTAGTTTTCAATGAAATGACGATAGAAGTTGGCTAGTCCTAAGAAGCTTCGAACTCCTTTTACATTATGAGGCACTGGCCATGTGGCTATTCCATCGAGTTTGTTTTTGGACATTGAAATCCCTTCTGCAGATACATCCATCCCTAGCATGTCTACTTTTGTTACTTCGAAGAAGCATTTTGATGGTTTCACGAATAAATCATTCTCACGAAGCCTCTGAAGTACTCTCCGTACTGCTTTGCGATGTTTCTTAATATCCGTGTGCTTCGAGAAGATTAATAAGTCATTGATATAAATAATGTCCATGTCCGTAAAGATCTCATTTATCATTTGCTGGAATGTGGCGGGACTATTACACATGCCAAAGAACATTACTGTTGGTTCAAAGGCCCCTAGGTGGCAGACGAAGGCTCCTTTCCATTCATCGCCTTCTTTGATGCGGACATTATTGTATCCCCATCGAAGATCCATTTTTGTAAAGAGTTTTGCTCCTTTCAATTTGTCTATGATTTGCAAGATCAACGGAAGGGGGTAGTTATTTTTGACCATGCCTTCATTGAGATATCTATAATCCATGACCATATGCTTCTTTCCATGCTTCTTTGGTATAAAGAATACCGGAGACATCTGTGGATATTTAGAAGGTCTGATGTAACCCTTCTTCAATTGTTCATTCACAAATGATTTGACTTCATCCTGTTCGGCAGGTCCAAGTGGAATTAACCTTCCTTTCTTCAGTACAAATTCTGGTTTTAGATCTACCGCATGGTCCCATGCTTTCCATTCAGGGAGGCATTCGAATACTTTCTCCGAAAAGACATCTAAGTAATCTCTATAACATTCTGGGACTAGTTTAAATGTGTCCTCAGATTTCGGATCGGGTAACGTAAACTGATCTGTGTACGTATTTGCTATGTATTGTTTCTCGTGTTCTTCCATCCTATTACAGTATGTAGCATTCAAGACTTTGCACGACATAGGACATCGGTCCATCTGTACATGCCCTGTGGTCCAATCAATAGAGGGATTGTGGTCCCTTAACCATGTGTATCCGAGAATCATTTGATTTCAGCCAAGATTGGTAACATCCGCAGTTATCTTTTCATGGTGTCCCTTGTGGTCTATAATAAGTTTACACGTGTATGCTATGCCACCAGCGGAGTTAATAGTGCCATCCACATTGTACACAGGTACGACATTCTCCAAAGGGGTGAGAGGAATGCGACTTTTCTTAGCCCATTCCGTATCAATAAATATTCCATTGGCGCCGCTATCCAGTAGGGCATTGGCTGAGATGTTTTTGTCTTTTTGTATTATTTCGATTTTTAGGACTATTTCCCTAAGTGGCTTGAGAGTGTGCACTTTCCTGTCAATCGGGTTTTGAAGGGAAATATTTTTTTCATTTTTATAAGCTGAATTAAGCATCACTTCCCGGTGACCACGCTCTTTCGAGATCGCTGCTTTGGTTATGTCATCTGGTAGGCTACCACATCGAGATGATGGAGAGAAAGAGAAGGAACTATCGGTATCGCTATCTATAATTATGTTAGAATCAAGAGAACTAAAACTATTATTACATGGTAGAGAAAAAGAATTTGTACTAGCACTATCTAGGCGTCGAGTACATAGAGGAACAGAAGTAAAAGAAATATTGTTCTTCGTGGCTGAGGGGGCCTTACCCGATAAGGTCCTCACTTGGCTTTTCACGAAGTTGTTTCCATGTCATGGAAATATGCCCTTGTGGCATCAATGTCCATCCCCTGAATCACAGATTGCCAGTTGACAGCTGGCTTCATAAAGGGGTTGTTTGATGACGTGGTTGTCTCCACGGCGCGTGTTTTCTTTCCAAATTTTGAGCATTGTTTTCGGTGACCCCTGCACGAGAAGCCACATTCTTGACACCTAGTAGATGCCGCTTTACAGTCACGTGCTCTGTGACCGTCCTTGCTGCAATTAAAGCAGCCAATTGCTTTTATTTCCTTGGTTGCCGCTACAGCCGTGGCAAATGATTTTGATCCCCCTCCATAAGTGGAAGGTTCTTCCCAAGCATGATGTACTGCATCAACTTCCATGGCGTTGGGATCTCGTCGATGGGAGTTGGATTGGTTGAAACGAGTCTCGAAGGACTCGATAGCATTGGCATACTTCTGGATGGTGCTGATGTAGTCACCCAGAGTTGCAGGTCGTTCATTCTGCATGAACATGTGTCGTATAATGTCTTGTCAAACCCCTTGTTCGAGAAGTGTGATACCCATGGTTGGGTCACATCCTGCCTGATCATATAAGGCTAGCCATTGCGTCAAGAAGACTTGCATCCTCTCATTTTTTCCTTGCTTCTTATTGAGCAGGCGTCTTGTAGCTATATCCTTTTCATTCCCTATTCGGAAACGATCAGAAAGGGTCTTTTCGAGCATGAGGCTCATGGGGAAGGTTGCCGAGGGGAGTCTATATTTTTTTATTTCATTGCGGGCTCAAGCGCCAGCTCCATTTTTGTCCTTATCTCCAGATTCGACTCCTATTCTAGAGAGCACTGCAAGGGTCCAATTCTTGGTGGATGTGAATAACTCTTTGTTGGCTTCCTGAAAGACCAACATTTTCATTCACCATTCATTGAACTTTTGGTATGAACCATCATACATCCCTGGATCTGGGATGATTTTGGCCCATTTTCCCTTGTAGGTGGAGTGACTGTCGGACGGGGTTAAGTCCAATCAGTTGTGGGCCTCTTGGGCGCGGACCTCTGCTGTGTTATGATTGGTCTATTTTCCTTTCTTGCTTGTTTTCACTACGGACTACAAAGTCTCTGCGTTCAAACCATGCCTAGACCATTTCTTTTCTTCTGTGATGACATAATACCCTTAACCCATCTACTTAGTCATCACTTCCTTCATGACTCATTTTCACTTCGCTGACGCATCCACAGTCACGATGACTCATACTTATCTGTAATCATTACTAATCTGCAGCATTTCTGACTCACCTTTATTACTGCGGATTACTCATTCCATTCCACCATATTCCATGGCGTTCCATCCGATTAGTCATCTTCATCTCTCTGTACTTATATAAACCCTTCCGTACCATCCATATTCCTTAAGCTAGATCTCCTTTGTCCTCTGTACCATCCTCCTCTCGTCAATCTAGCCCACCTTACTCCATCCCTTCATTGGGTGAACTCTCTGTGTGTCTTCGTTCTACACTTGACTGAACGCTAGACTTGTGACACTTCACTTGATCGTGTTCACAGTTGTCTCTACATTCAATAGAACGACACCCGCGACTGCCATCCCATGGTGGTATCCTTCGTCTCTTCATATACCTTAGTCTCCCAAAGGCTACGCTCATCCCTACCCGGGCTAAGCGTAACATGCTGTGGCTGCCCTTTCCTCTGCCTGGGCTAGGCTTCCTTGCATTTGGAGCAGCAGTTGCTGCATGCTCTCTAGTTGGCACTCGAGGGCGCTCAATCTCGAATCCGAGGCTCGGATGGTCGGGGTGGAGGAGCGGCTTCAAGATGGTGAGGGATCCATTGAATATCTGGACATTTGGATCAAGTACTGCGAATTCTATTTTGCTTTCGTATAAAGATGAGGAATGTTCTGTCAAGACAGGTATATGACCAGGTTCAAAGGTGAAGCATAGGAATTCTTGTTGTAACCAAAATGGCCAATTTCCTTCAAATTCAATGGGGATGTCGGATGTAATATCATTTGGGTCGTACTCGTCTTCGATGATGGGTAGACAAGGGATGGGAACTATAGGGTGAACTGCTGAATAGCAGTGATCGAAAAGTCTTTGGTAATCTATTTTTGCAGAACTGGGTGATACTCACGAAGAGACCAACAACCAGTAACTATATCTTGTTGTCTGGGGGGATCTCATGAAGAGTCACATGCTACCAGACCTATTATTCTGTGAAAGCAATACCAGGGTACATGAGCCCCGGACACGTACTGAAGGCGATTGTTGATGGAACCAGAAGTGCCTGGCTACGGCGCAGATTTAGCTCTGTCTAGGCTGTGAATCTTTCAGAAGAAATTGCGATTCTGACTCTTTGCACAGTAGAGTGTCTGCTGCACTGACCCACTTTGTGCCAAGGGATTGATCCTTATTTTTCGGCAGTCAGAAGGGTCCTCTCGATTGAGGTCTACCCTGACAATGCGAACCGAAACGACGCCAGACCAGTATATGTGCAGCAGTGGGGACTCGGTTGCTTTCCGAGGATGGTAATCTGGTCAAGGGGTCTCTTTAACCTTGATGTGAGGGGTTTCTCTTGAGTCTGGGATCCAACTATTAATACGGTGCGATTAGGACCTCGATGGTGCATAGCAAAATGTGCTAACGATGAATGGGTGGTGCAACGATATGCAGTTGCGAGCAGTGGTGAAGTAGTAAAGTGAAGAGTCTGTTCTTATGTTGGCAATGCCAAAACCTATACAGGCAATGGACTAGGTCACCACAAAATTTGAGAGCTCAGAAGGAAACTGCTAAGGCAGGAATCAACCAGAACAGACTAAGGAGTCTGGCTGGTACTGGCATTGTTTATATACTACTATACATGCGTTGGCCATGAGGCGTACTTTAGGGCAGGTGCTCAGTAAGCGATGATGTAGCATGAGATAAACTACTATATATGTACTAAGTGTTCACATGACTGTGAGAACAAGAGTCTAGAACTACAACATGAGGCCACCATGTGTTTAACATGCACTAGCCATGAGGTATGATGTCATAATGGTCCAGACTCTAGTCACGTGACACGATAAGATATGATTGAGCGCTTGATTGATAAGATAAGATTGGTGCGCGCTTAGATAAGATAAGATAAGATAAACCGGCACTAAAGCTAGGTTGCAAACGAGGGTTGTAACAAAACCAATGGCTCGTGGTTCGATTGGAGTTCATGGGATCCATCATTATCATCAGGAAAATCACAGTTTACTTTTGGTGTCTCTTGGCATTCTTTTCGCACACTTTTAGTTACTTTTCACCTGCTTTCCCAAAAAGGGTAGAAAGCATGGAAAGTAGATCTTGATCCTTTTCTTAGTGCTTTCGACCACTTTCCAAGCTTTCAAGCTTTTTGGTTATCCTTTCAATATGCTTTTAGAGCATCCTTTTATATATTATAGTACTTTTCCACATTCTTTTATGATCCTTTTACTGTCCTTTTTCATTCGAGCAACGAAAAGCAATTCAATGATATTAAAAGCAACCGTAAGCTATTACAAAGCACTCATGAAATGACTGATGCATTTGGCTGCGTGATGCAGAAACAGGAAAATAAGTTAAAATACAAAGAATGGTTATTTGCCAAGTCCAGGCTATTGCAGGAGCATGACATTGCTAATTAAATGATATGCACAAAAGGGGGCATATCTGGCTTGGGTGGCAGAACAAGTGAGGATACTGAAATGGTGGAATGAACGATGATATTGAAATGGTGGAATGAGCTACAATAATGAAATGGGAATACTAGTCAGTGGATTACATTGAGGAAAGTTCAAGGTCACTATACAAAAATTGAGATGACGAGGAGGCACATTGTAAGTTCACAGGCCCAGGGTCCAACTCTTGTGCCGGCCCATCCTATAAAAATATAAGCATCTGTGTTCTAATGACGGTGAGCAGGCACCTACACATTTGAGCTCTCAGGTCATCCGAGTCAACTTCCTGTGTAGAGCCCAACAAGGTGGCATCATCACAATTGCCTGGGTTGCGAAGGTAGCTATCAGCCCTGGAGACAATCTTCTCCAGCACATCGATGTCCTGTCCTGCAATAGACTTGAAGTATAACAGGGTATGCCCACCCCAGTTTTGCTGGGAAAACACGCTGGCCTTGGTGCTCAGCTTTCCTGTAGCCTGATTCAAAGTAAGAGGTTGCTTGTGGTTTGTCCTCACACCTCGGATAGGGTTAGCGTCGACAGCTTCTTGCCCTACTGCACCCCCTGCCTGGGCCTTGTGGTCATTATCAGCAGTTACATCCAGCCACCCTTCCTGTGCAGATGCAAGCGCACGCTCCAACTACTCATACAAAGTGTAAGCAATCTCCACTTTGTGTAAGAAGTTCCTTACCACTGCAGTGCAGAGCGCAAGGACCCCATGAATACCATTGACAGATTTCTCATCAAGGTCCAGGCCAGAGATCGACACCCATCCCATGATATCTTGCAGATGGGTGGAACCGAGAAGGGAAATGAGGAGGGAAGACTTGAATGCTTTGGAGTGGATGACATCAAAATCTGCATAAGTGAACCTTTATTTTTTTGCCAAATAGGCAGCAAGCTCTTCTTTGGTCACATTGGGTATGTTTGTGGGGTTCTGGTGTTTTCGCATGACATTGCCTGCAACATTGCCAATGATGTGTCGCCAACAACTGAGGCATTGAAGCACCTGCCATCATCCCACGGACCCACCCAGTTAGTAATAAGTCCTTTGATATTGGCTGACCCTCATACGTACCAGATCATAAATAGGACCACCATGCTTCATTTGGTGAAGATCGATCTCGTTATTGACAAGCAACAGATAGAGGTGTCCAACCACAGCAACAATGATCCATTCCAGCTCAACTTCTTTGATGCTCCACATGTTTGCATAATCCCTGTACCACAGAAGAATGCATGGAAGTGCAACCTTGGCCCACTTCTTATCAACATTGCACTGTATGATGATGGGAAGGTCTTCCATGGTCACCTTGCCAGGATAGATTTGGAGGCTCTTCCTTGCGATGCTGGCATCTTTATGGGATGGCCTCATGGACTTTGGGGTGTGTTTCACCTCACCTGCAAGTGTCACGTCTTCACCTGCAACCATTTGATGTACATTTGTTTCACTTCCTGAACTTTCCATTTTAATCTTCTTCTTTGGGGCTTCGATGATGACAATGGCATTCTGTGGGAGACTCAGCTGGGTCTTCACATGATATATAGGCGAAGCTCACCTGCTGAGTGAGACGCTGCCTCCTCACCTATGGCCTGGGCCTGGGCTGCAGGTCAGTCTCTGTTGCCTCTCCTTCACTGACAGGGTCAGTGCAAGCATTCTCCAATTCTGTGTCAGAATTGTCGCTGCTTCATACATCCATCTTACGCTTCAGGTTGACTAGCTGATGTCCTGGCATGGTAGGAATGAAGTCATCAACATCCATGTCCGCATGGTCTAGCATGACAGCGATGTCGGACTTAGAGTTCATCCACTGCCGGCTGCTGGGTAAGCATCATACCAATGATACTAAACTCTTACCTTAGCTCTGCCACTGACTTTCCATGCATAGTGGAGCTTGTCACTATCATCTTCAACATCTGTCACCAGGTTTTCTTCAGTGGATACTAATCTTCCATTTGAGCCTGAGGTATTGGCTGTTACACTTGGTCCAGGTAGGAACAGGTGTGGCCTCGAGAAGAAGGCTTTGGAGCTAGGGGCAAGGGCAAGGGGGTCTTGAGGGTCGAGAGATCAAGACGACTGAGGACTGGAGAGACTGATGGAGTCTTGAGGATCAAAGGGATCAAGACAACAGAGTTCTTCGAGGGTCGAGGGATCGAAGGCTGAGTATTGAGAGCGACAAAGACAACCTATGAAGCTGGTTAAAAGCTCAGAGGTTGAAGCGTCCTTTCAAGTGCAGGACGAGGTCACACAGAGGGTTCAAAGGGGCAAGGGATATATTCCAAGACGTATCTAGAGGATACTCGAGGAGGGATATTCGAGAGGGTACTTGAGGAGGTCAAGGTTAAAAGAACTGGGAACGATGTTGAATCGCTTATAAGTTCAGAGAAGAACAATAAGAATGACCATGATTGGTCAGTAAAAGTGGTGCCATAGAACGCCATGGAATATAGTGG
>JBBPMR010001103.1:0-11967 GCA_038090415.1 Rossbeevera mucosa | reverse complement strand
CCTTGTACTGGACACGTCGCTTGGCGGCAGCAACTTCTTGAGGGGAGGGTGTGACCACGGGTTGGATCCCCTCCTTTAAGAGTCTCTCGGCCTCTTTCTTCGCCTCTACCGCCTTGCGGGTCTCCTCTGCGGCTGTGCGACTGACTTCCTCGGCCAGAGCTCTGGCTGCCTCGGCCTCGCGACGTTGTTCATCAGCAGCCCTCTGAGCTTGCTCGGCCTCTTCCCTTGCTATCGCCATAGCGCTTTCTGCAGCATCCCTTGCCCTCTCCGCACGCGCACGCTCCTCCTGTGCCTCCTGTGCGAGCCTTCTTGCTTCTTCTCGTGCGGTTCTGGAAGCCTCTTCTGCGAGCTCCTGGGCACGCCTCGCAGCATTACTTACTTCCTCCATCTGCGCCCTCATCCGCCCCGCCTCCTCTGCGGCCCGCGCAGCAGCTCTGTCGGCCTCGGCCTGACACTCCCGGGCTTGCTCGCGTTCCAATTCTGCTTCTCTCCGGATCTGATTAGCGACTTCTTCAGCCTCTCTGGCTACCTGCTCGGCCCGTCTCTGTGCTTCTTCGGCGTTATGGCGAGCTTGGATGTCACAGATGGTAGGATTTTCTTTGTCCGGACGACGGAGTGCATTCACCAGGGCATGGATACCCCAACCGACCAAGGGCATGACCATGCGCGTTAGAACGTTTCCCATAACTGAGTTGTTTGAACGAGGAGGAGAAATGGAGAATTTAATTTGTCGACGACCTGGATATCGGTGGAATGGTGATTGGGACCAACGAGCGCGATAGCCAAAGTTTATAACATCTGGTTTGTAAACAGACTCGGAGGCAGGTAAAATAGCGCCCCCGATATAAGATGATACCCTACACCCTTGAGATCTCAACGAAGCTCAGAACTCATGCAACGAGGGGGTATATCAGAATCGGATATCGCCGTTGCCTGCCTCGAGGGAGGTGTGGTGTTTACTTCGTGTTCTCACTATGGAGCCTTGAGGACAAGCACAGTAGTACGTAATGGATTCAGATCTACCTGCTGGGCGTATGTGATGGTGTACTTATGCAAATGTGATCCAATGGAAGGTCGTTCGTTGTATAGGATGTGGAGATGTGATTAGTGCAGATCAGAAATGAAATTCGTAATCGAGACCTAACTAAGAGAAGGGAGAAGGGGAAGGAGGAGGCGATCCCGGCTTAGTCCGCAATGTAGAGTAGATACTTACAGTAAATACTCAGTCATTTAAATTGAAGTCGTTTTGGCCGTGGAATATCAAGATGACATTCGGTCTTGCAACCAGCCTAGTTATTATATTGTACGATGGAAACAGAGTAGGAGTCCCGGACTCACAGACGTACCATCTTTGTACCAGGTTCCCAAGCAGAGCAAAACAACTAATCGACAAGAAAAAATGAAACCATACAACGATCCCTTATCGTACTTCAAAGACTACGAGCAGACACGTCGGGTGCATTCCAATGGCCTGATGAATGCTTGCGACTCCCATAAGCTTCGTTATATAAGTCTCGCAGAAGATCAAGCTCATCAATGATCCTTTTCGGAGACTTGTCCTGAACGGCTCCCAGCAGAGCTTTTTGGGAGACAATGTACACCTGTTGGTCGGGAAGCGCTACCGCCGACAAGTTCTCCTTGACAGTACGACGCGTCTCAGCGATGAACTGTTTGCGAGCAGCTTTGTATATCCCCTCCTTTGTTTCTGTGCCGTCTTCAGAGTCGTACCCCATATCTTGCATGAGATTGCGAATATGTTGGTCTGCCTTTGACCGTACGATGAAGGTCGGGATGTGGAAACGACGGCAGTTGGTAAGAATAGCCTGGTCGGTCATCGTGAAACGGTTGTTGAAGAGGACGATGACGCAATCAAAGACATAAAGTCCCTGAGAGTTGAAGTATTGCCAGTCGAGAATCTTCAGTGTTCCTGAACCCGGAACATCGTACCACACAAGCTTTGCGTGACTGGGGTCGAGGTAACGGCCAACCTCCAAGGTCGTTTCCACGACACCGGTCGCAGCTGCGCCAGGGTCTTGGTTGCTCTTGCCACACAGGCCATTGATCAGGGACGATTTGCCGCTGCCAGCCACGCCAGCCACAGCAAAGTGGAAAGCTCCATCCATGTACTGGATCTTCTTCTTTGTGGCTCGTATCTCGTCTGCCGTGGGCATGACCACGGGTTGGATTCCTTTTTTCAGGTGCCTCTCCACTTCTTCCTGGTCCGCTTTCGCCTTCTTAGCCTCCTCCTCCGCCTTCCTAGCCGCTTCCTCCGCAGCAGCCTGCTGCTCTCTAGCCTTCCTCATCTCTTCCTCCCGAGCTCTCCGGCGTCGGTCTTCTTCTTCCTGCGCAGCAATTGCGGCTCGCCTCGCAGCTTCCTCTGCAGCCCTAGCCCGCGCTCGTTCCTCCTCCGCCCGCCTCTGCATCTCCTCCTGACGCTGGCGCTCCTCCCTCGCCCGGGCCTCCGCCTGCTCCTGGGCGACCTTCGCAGCATGGGCGGCCGCCTCTGTCTCTCGACGGATGCGCTCTGCCTCTGCTCGAGCGGCCTCTGCCGCTCTCTGTGCAGCTAGCTGTGCTTCGTGATCCCTTCGTCGCTGTTCTTCTGCCTCGCGGGCGGCTCGCTCCGCAGCTTCACGCGCCTGCCGCGCAGCCTCCTCTGCCCGCCGTTGCTGCTCCTCTGCTTGTCGACGAGCTTCCTCTGCTGCTCGTCGCTCTTGCTCGATGGCGTGCCAGTCGGGTTCGCAGTGGCTCGAATGTCCGCCTCCCATGGCCAAGGAAGTTGTACGGAAGGGAACCGTTTGCAGGGATTATAACCCAAGGAACCACACGGGGACCTTGAGCTTCGCTTGCGTTACTTCAAGATGTGATTCGTGAACTTTCATCCCAAACAGATGATCGTCGCTGGAGTAGTAAATATCGAATATGTAATCATTGAATCTAGTAACTGCGGAGATTCCAGGGTCCTGCCGTCAATTCGCTTTCACTATTCGAATGTCTTACACGACTCCCTCCTCGTTTTCACCCAAAAGGTTCTCCAAGGGTGGCCATTCAGATGACGGTGCACAGCGCAGACCCGCGAAGAATGACTATCATAATCACCGCTTGGCGCCCAACGTCAAGAGTGGGAAAGCGCAGTCACCAACAGATTATTACCACGCTTCTTCATTGAGTCCGTCGTCAGGAACGTTACTTGAGAGGATCGGAGGGTTGGTGAGAGACGTCGACGAGGTCGCAGAGTCGAGTCCACGCTCAGATCGGATCGATGAGGAATCCTCGTGGGACTCCGAATTACGGTCTTCTACACCCCCACACTTTTACACACCAGAACCACGAGAGGTTGAGGAATTTTTAGAGTCTGTAATTGACGCCCTCTCTGCACCGTCTCATGCGTGTTTGGTATGTTCATTTACGCCTCGTGCACACCTTTCCTGTTTTTAAATTTACATGATGCCATCAGGGCAAGACACTCCAAACCCGCAACCTCCCCGTGAATCAACCGACGGACATCCAGACCACTATGAACAGCCTTCCTCATTCTCCTACCAGCCTCATGCTTGATCGTCATCACCAAAGCTCGCCGCTGGGTGATACCGTTGTTGTGGTCCCACCTGCATCCACCTCTACATTAGAGGAATGCAGAAAACGCCTCGTTCCCGTCCTCGTCGCGTCTGCACGTACAAGGGACCCTGCAAGGCGTTTAGACTCGGAGCAATGCCTTCCCTTGCTTTCCGATGATCATTGCCAAAATTTCATACGGCAAGCAAAAGAGATGAGACACCAACTCTCATCACTTGTGAAACAAGAGACGCCGGTCCTGGACGGGAACTGGGCCTCGTTGAACAGGTGCCCGAAACGAAACAAGGTGGATGAAGTGGATGCTTGGGTCAGGAGTACCCGCTCCAGGTTCGATTCAGACACGAACATGAGCATAGCATCAGACGCCGCAACCGTGGTATCAAGGACAGACAGTAATGTCACTTTTGTTGATAGTGCCGGTGGCGCCACAAGTAGCAAGTGGCCCACCAACGTGTCCCCTCGTTCCCAGGCTACCTTTTCGCAAAGCAATTGGCTCGCGTGTAGCGCCGGGCACGTCGGAGCGCCTGCTGGCCAGGCCCAGCCGTTAGTCGCTTCTCCCGTCTCCACCATCACTCAGGACCATCACCACCCCACACCGGGTGCGTTTGAGCTCTCCCACCAATCTCTCAACATGCACTCGGCGCCCGTAGCAGCTGTGACGACCCAGCTGAAGACAGAGCCCGATACACTCGATGTATCTGTGGGACAACCAGCGCCAACTGCACCAGCAGAACAGTCACTGGTCCCTTCTGACCAAGCAATGGATATAGCTACCTCTCCAAGTTCCAGAGTGACCGACTTTGTTTCACATCAACCAACGGAGCCTGGTACTTGGTTCAGACAGCGAGGAACACAGTACAAAGAGATTGTCGACATCGACATAGAAGTGAGCGACGAGATCTTCTACACGACCAAAGACCGGTACGTGCTTTCGGTTCTTCCCCCCTGCCATTGCAGAAGCAAAGCCGGTGGGGGATGCACCGCCATCCATAGAAAACCTCCCTTACTCCCTTGTAGCCAGCCATTCAGACTACGGAAGCACCTCTGTCTCTGTTCGTTTCTTATTGACAAAGGCGATGAAAGTGAAGCGACAACAACGAGGACGGCAACACCCGACGCCTCGCTTCAAGATATTATCGGCTGTCATGCACCGCTCCAGTGGCCCAGGAAGGGCAAATTGGTTTTCCAAATCAACCCCGGGTCTGAGCGGAGCAAGACTTGGTTACCTCATACCCTGGTGGGTTTTGCCCCTTTCCCTTTGCACGAGGTTGCCCACTGGAGCCACTGATGGTCGCGCGGTGTACTACGTAAATAAATCGTGATCATTGTTTACGCTAACTCGCTTTTCCGATTCAGGAATTCGACCCGATCGACGTCACATCATGCATACGCCCCGGTAAGAACACCTTCCGCTTCATCCAACTC
Organism: Rossbeevera mucosa; assembly: GCA_038090415.1. Taxonomy (NCBI): domain Eukaryota; kingdom Fungi; phylum Basidiomycota; class Agaricomycetes; order Boletales; family Boletaceae; genus Rossbeevera; species Rossbeevera mucosa. The sequence continues at coordinate 6,969 of JBBPMR010001103.1, read as the reverse complement.
TCAGATCTCTCCTCGTTTTCGTTCGTACTCGTCGCATCGATGTCACCGCGCGAAGAGGAGGAATGGCAGAGCTGGGATTGGGAGTCGTTCATCGAGCGTCGACCTGCGGGGCATTCGTCTGTGGGGAACACTGGCGACAATGATGATGATGACTGCCACGGGTTATCAGAATTTGCACGCATTCCAGTCACTGTTCGATCGTGACCCTCATTTTTTTGTTTTCGCTTTCTTGTCGTAACATACGATCGACATTTTACATTAAGTTTATTATGCTGCATATGAATCGTATGTATCGTTTGTATGAGGGTTTTAAGCCGCCATGACGACCGAACGTGGTGCAGGGCTGATGCTCATCCCGCCAAACGATTCTCCTAACCCGTCTGCGTCGGAACTGGAACTGTGTCCCGATACCCTTGGGATCTGCAGTCCAGACACCGCGACTGCCGGCTCGTCCAAGACCACGGGGTGGATTCCAGTATTATTGGTCCGTTCGATGCCATCATCATCATCGCCATCGTCCTCGTCCTCGTCCTCGCTCTCCTCCTCATCGCTCCCAATCGCAACAGCCGACCACTCTCGGTATACACCCCGTATATAGTCGCTCGACCGTGGAAGCTTGTAGGGATCGAACGGGAAGAACGTGTGCAGCTCCGTCGAGACGAGCTCCTCCCCGTTCCCAATCACGCACGGGAGCGACCCCGGACTTGGATTGTATTCTGACCGCCTGTTAGCTTCGATGATGGAGTGGCAGTACACGAAATCGGTCGCGCGTGCAACGCGTGCGAACTGCATGACGACGTTTGGCGAACAGACCTGCAGCGACAGAGCATGAGAAACGTGCGTGCGATGAGTGTGTGAGAGAGAGAACGCATGTACGGACCTTCAACGGATTCAAAGGAGAAGTGATCACCCGCTGCACCACGTCCAGCTCGCTCATCCACTTACTCCCTCCACGACCCACCCCGGGTACTACTTCCTCAAATTCCAACTTCTGGAGATCTCTCCAGCGGAAGCAAAATATCAGAAACACGGCCTGCGCGATGGCGTAAAATATGCTGTGATGACCGATGCTGGGTGCTTCCTGTCCAGTCTGTACGATGCTATCGAATGCGTCAAGGTGGCCCTGTAAGAACGTGCACAGGACGGCTACCATCTGGCGCGCCCCCTCGCGATCGACGAACTGGGCACGGCTGACAAACGAGGCGATGTAGCTCGCTGCAGCGGCACGCGTCACCATGGGAGCGTCTTGCCCAAGAAGCGCCTTCTCGACCAGCAGACCTTGGAAGAGGTCGCTGAATTCGGGATCAAGGGAAGAGTACCAAAAGATGAGAAATTGGGTATATCTCGATTTAAAGGTGCGGATTATGGACCGGTCGAATATTGCTAGGAGGGCATGGAATTGGGTAGAACGCATCGCGCGTCCGGATTCTGGGGAACGTGAACGGGGAGAGTCCAGTGGTGAGAATGAAGTGTCAGGGGTGGCACTGGGCGGTGATACTTCGGTGACGAAGTGTAGGCGATTGAAGTGATCGAATACAAGTTTGAGGATGCAGTCTAGTTTGCTGACCATCTCGTGCATGTGTCGCCCGTTGGACGGCAATTCTTTGTCATCCTCTGAACCGTCATGGGACGAAACGTCCATCGAGCCATCTGATTCGATGTCGTCATCGATATCTTCATCAGACTCTTCGTCATCGTCACCCTCCTGACCGACGACGACATCGAATGGGTCAAATTCAAATAATTCGTCATTTTCTACCGCGTCATCCTGTTCGAGTTCTTCCAACTCTACTTGAATCTCGACCTAAGACAACATTTAGTACGAACAATCATTTAAAGAGGGGCTCTTCGTACGTCTATTTGAAGGGCTCGATCGATGATCAAGGCAAGTATTCGGTCAGCCAGCTCGGAGCAGTATTCCATTACTCGTAATATATTGCGTATGTATGTCACTTGTGCGACGTGTGATTGACGCTTGTGAGGGAAATTTCGGACGAGAAGAGGGTAGAGGGTGGAAGGAAGGGTGGGTATGAGGGACAAGAGGTGGCGGAGCAGATGATGCAAGCGGTCGTACACGACACTCCGCGTCAATGGGCTTGTAGAGCTTTCTGGACCACCCTTATTGAGGGCTATTAGGCCAGATTCTACAGATGAATGTCGGATTCAGATTCGATTACCATGAATGAGATGTGGCGTACGGTAAGTAAGGCCCTGCCCAATCATTCCGAGGACGAGAGAAAGGTATTCTGGCCTGGCGCTCAGGAGCATACCGATGAAGATAGTGTATGACTTTACGAAAGCGGTGTCCATCGTCGTCCATGGCAAATTTACCAAGGCCTCGACCAAGGATGAGTGGCGCTTCTCCAGCCTGGAGAGGACATGTGAGAGCGCGAGGATCCATAGCCGTAGATGAGATGACGATGGCACGGTTTCGGATACTTTTCGTGGATTGAATTGGTCGACGAGATCGTCGAAATCTTTGCTCTGGCCCTGGAACAGAAATCAGGCCGAGGGTGTGATGGTGCACACGAGGATACGAACGTCGAGTTTCTCCTGCAGGGCCTTGTTGATGAATGAGATAAACATGTCGCGCTTGAGTTGCTCTCCCTGTCGAACGCGAGAATTCGTCGCCATTGGACGCTGTGCGAGCGACAGATCAGCATCGTGTGCCGTCGTCGACTCTGCTTGCGATTGCGATTTTGTGTATTTTTCGATGGATAATTTTTGGGGCTGTTCGGTGAATCTTGACATGGGCGAGAACGGGCCCGACTTTGGCATGCGTTGGTTAAACTGCAGGTGGGTCGAGTGATGATCCATCTGGTGTGAAGTCAAAGTTTTAAGGTTCTATATTAGGTATCGTCGTCCTTTTGCTAACACCACCATGTCGACCTCGGCCTTTTCGGCGGCGCACAAGTCGTATGTAAAGTCGCTCTACAAGCGCATGTTGAAAAATGAGCTGGATTGGGTCGTTCGTCGGGATATTTGGCGGGGACGGGCGATGATGATCAGAGCAGAGTTTGAGCGCAACCGGTGAGTTTCGCTTGACACACTCGTCTCCTCGACGTGAACGCTTCTCCAGCGAGGTGCAGGACCCGAGAGCATTGGCTGAGTTTCTTGAGAAAGCAGAGGCCAAGTTGGCGGCTAAGCTCCACCCGGACCCATACATTCGTGCGTTCTCTGCCTCGGTTTGGTTCCAGACCTCACATACGTTGTCCCACACAGCACCGACCATGCCAGGGGGTACGAAATGGTATGTATCCTATTATTTGACGACTTCATGTACTGAATGTTGTCTGTAGGGAGCGGAATATCCCGGTGAGTCCCGCTGGTCACACACGGCTTTGTGATGGTTCTGACGGTCCCGGAGCCTACCATTGGGCCGATATACGACCATCTAGTACATAGTTAGGATATGGTCACGTGAGTAGACTAATAAGTAGCGGAGAGATGTCGTTCTGTAGAACTTGGCATGAACTATCTGCGCGGTGCTGTCAGTGCTATTAGCGCCCCGTACCAGTACTACAAGGACATCAACCCTTCGACGCTCACCGGTGCTATCGATGTCATCGTCATACGTAGACAGTCCGACAGCGGTGAACTCACCCTCTCTTGTTCACCCTTTCACGTGCGTTTCGGGAAGCTGCAGGTCCTACGTCCTGCGGAGAAGAAGGTAGCCAGCCAGCCTTTCTCGTTGCCCGACTCCTCTTGATTTCTCCACTAGGTAAACGTTTCTATCAATGGCAGCCCCATCCCATTCAACATGAAGATCGGGGACGCGGGTGAAGCCTTCTTTGTCTTCGAAACCGAGGAGGACATCCCAGAGGACCTCGTAACCAGCCCAATCCTCACAGCAACCAAAATGGCCCCCCAAGACGACATCCCCCCCGTCGTCCCAGAACTGCTATCGGTTGCCCCAAAGATCCCAGAGCCCGAGTTCCTGGACCTGAATGCCACTCACCACGACCGCGTATCAGTTCTCCGCAAACGGCGCCAGTCCTACTCCGCGCCCCTGACTCCCCCACTCGAAGTCGATTTCCCACAGGGTCCAATCGTATCACCCCCAAACGTTCAATATACCAATGGTGAGCCGGCTGATTACGTCTCCCATGAATACGTGATGACGGCATCGTGTGTGAAGATATGGCTCTTGACATGGCCGGATATCATTCGCCCGTTACCGACACCCCAGGATCACAGATGCAAAGTATCATCTCCACGAGCATGACCGAGAACCCCTTGCTCTTTTCGCCATCAAAGCCCAGTACACCCTCTCATCTCCAAACCACTTTCCCCGGCCGTCGCGCCGTTTCCGTCTCCGACTCACCCGACGGCGTTGTATCGAAGAGCGATACCCTAACAGCGGAGGGGGTCCTCCAGCTACAGGAATATTCCTGGGACTGGGGAGCATTTCCCCAACCCTCTCCGCTTCAGACTCATTTTACACCGTCGATCCTCAAAGGCAAGGGAGAGGAAATGCGCCCGGAGATTGATGAAGATGATCTTATCCTAAAGCGGAGTCGCAGCGTTCCGCCGGAACTGGAAGGGAGTCCGCACACCACTCGGTTACCCCTCCCGCAAGGCGATGACCAAGACAACGAATTGTCTTTGCGATCAACAAGCCATCAAGACCCTGCCGAATACAAGGACGAGAGGCTGTTTGGATCCAATGGACGCATAACGGCGCGGGATGACGACAAGACCAAGCTGCAAGTCTGGATCGATGGCACTGTGGTTGATTTCGAGCTCAGTCTAGTCGCGTCACGCGATGCCATGAACAATCAAGGCGAAGCTGAATGTGAACGCACGTTCGAGCAAGGGGCTGTTGACTATGAACGACTCATGGCGGACGAGAGCTTGGTTCGAGACGAACGACTCGTGATGCGATGGTCCGGAAGCCAGTACATCACACATGCATCACGGTCACCACTGATGGATGCGTTGCAACTATGGGTGCATTCGGCTAGGGAAGATCGTCATGCCGTGTTGCAGTGTTCACTGCCCTCTCTTCAGACTGGACAAGAACCGCTTATCTCATCTGAGGAGCATGACGAACGGGGGCGAGCGGGATCAGAACCCCCTCAAGTAGCATCCGTGCATAAGTCCACGTCCAGTTGGGTCAGGTGGTGGAATCGGAGCCAAGAGATCCCCGATTCGGAACGACCGATTTTGCGGCAGTCTGCTACACTGCCACCGGATCAGGTTCGACATTCATGCTTATCACCGAACTGGGATGTGCTTACGTTGTTTTTAGAAACCCAGCAAGCCGCTCCGCGCACCTTCCCACCCGCCTCTTCCATCCGCCTCGGCCCCGGAGACTACACCCGTGTCTAGCCAATCACCTATTGTGCAACCAATCTTGGATGCCCCAACAGTGACAAAGCAAAAGAAATTTGCTAAATCACTGCGATTGTCGTCAGATCAGCTCGTCAGTTTAGATATTGACTGCCCGATTGTTTATTGTTCTCATTTTATTGACCCCGCAGAAATCCCTGAACTTGAAGTCTGGTGCGAATTCGATCACTTTTTCGCTATCTTCGGGCAGCACCACGGGGTGCACAGCACGCATATTTGTTTGGGATTCGACGGACCAAGTCGTTGTCTCGGATATTGACGGGACGATAACCAAGTGCGCTCAGCTACTTCGCCAAAAAATCATGATTGTTCATCTTAACATGTATAGATCCGATGGCCTTGGACACTTGTTCACGATGATCGGGCGTGACTGGACACATCTCGGAGTGGCGAAGCTGTACACCGACATCACTCGGAACGGCTATAAGATCATGTACCTCACGTCTCGCGCTATAGGTCAGGCAGATTCGACGAGAGAATATCTCAAAGGAATCAAGCAGAACGATTACCAGCTGCCCCAAGGACCGGTCATCATGAGTCCAGACAGATTGATGACGTCTCTTCATCGGTGAGCCTTATTGGACCCCCTGGTCATCCTTTCCACCCGCGGTCAGCTGACATGGCCGGAACAGCGAGGTCATCTTGCGTAAACCAGAGGTGTTCAAAATGGCTTGCCTTCGTGACATTCAACGGCTATTTGGCGAAGGTCTACGGACTCCATTTTATGCTGGCTTTGGGAACCGGATAACAGACGCACTGTCGTACCGGAGCGTCAACATACCCAGTGCGCGTATATTTACGATTGATCCAGCTGGTGAGGTCAAGATGGAACTCCTGGAGGTGGCGGGGTATAAGTCTTCGTGAGTGGTTTGGATCAATGTACTCACTAAATGTAACCCTTTCCTTTCAGATATATCCATATGACCGACCTTGTCGACCAAATGTTCCCACCTATCAATCGTAAATGGGCACCAGATTATACCGATTTCAACTACTGGCGACAACCTGTGCAAGAGTTCCCGTTACCAGATCTGACGCCCCCATCCCCCGCACTGAGCGCACGCTCGGATACTTCATCGCAAAGCACGCTTGCGCGGCTACGCAATTTTAGCCTTGTCGGGACCAGACAGCCGCCGGTCCATCCGAGGACACCATCTCAGCATGCACCAGCCACGACAGCAGCAGAAGTGGGTGCGAATGGTAGTGAACAGGAGGTCGCTACGGGTGGACACAGGAGCAGTCACCTGCGACAAATGTCGTCGTTGGAGAGGTTGAGTAGCCGGCTGGTGGCAATCGCGCAATCGTCACCGTATAACGTCTTTGACGACTCGAGCGGGACTGGGACTAGGACTGGAAGTCGGAGTGGCTCTGGGAGCTTTGCATCGCGATCTTCGATATCGGCGTCGTCGGTATATCCGGAATCGGAGGACGAGGGCGATGTCTTGAGTGAGGATGGGGGGTTGAAGAAGAAGACGCAGAGGAGGCAGAGGAGTACGAGTATTTCGAGCATGCCTGGGTCGTTGGATGATATGCACTTTGGTTTGGAAGACGGGGACGGGGACGGGGACGGGATGAGGTACGAAGAGGGGAGAGAGGGAGAGGAGGGAGAGGACATGT
>JBBPMR010001102.1:0-11975 GCA_038090415.1 Rossbeevera mucosa | reverse complement strand
CTCATAAGCTGATCTTTATCTTTTATCTAGAGAGTTAAATCTTCGACCTATTATTCTCTCTTTATCCATACTATACACATAGATAAATAGCATTCATGTAGTATATAAGGGCTCGAAGATAGCCCTGGTAAATACAAGCTGTTCTACAGTTATATTTCTACCTGCTTTGATAAGCAATCTCCTCAAATACTAGTGAGTTCTCCACCGAGTCTTTCCCTCGTTGCATACTGCACCCAGAGAGATTCCCAAATCTCTTTACGAGGTAGACCCCTCACCGAACGCCTCGCACCACCTGGTGAGATCCTCAGAACCAACTTAACACCAGACATGCCCACTATGCACACCCTCGCCCTTCTTGCACTCAAGGCAAGTCCCTCGCTGAACATCTCGCACTACGCAACAAGACCTTTGAAGATGATTTGACGTCAATCACCACTCACATGTGCACATCACCTGCTATTGATGACATCGACCCCTTCTATGTGTTTGCACTTGTGGACATGGCGCAGAAGTGTAGCACAACATCTGGGGTTGTCATTCGAGAGGATGTCTTGCTCACTCCCAAGGTGCATGGTGACGATAATGGAGAGACTGACAATGAGTGGGATGGCAACATGCTTGAAATTAATTGATTATTTAGTCTACATACTATAATGTAATCATTCAATGACATCAGCATCTTGTGTGAAGCCATGGCCTGGGCCTAAGCCCTGGCTTTTGGGCCGAGCCAGGCCGTCTTTAGGGGCTTTGCAGGCTTGGAGCCCGGCCTGTGATTTCACAAAGCCTCCAGCCCCCTAAGCCAAGCCCAAGCCGGAGCTTTCAGGCCAGGCCAGGCCGCAGAATTACTAGTCAGCATTGTAGCCTAGGGTTGTCATCCTGGTCAGGTCTGTGTGCGTGGTGCGAGGGAGAGAGAGTGGAGGGGTGGGCTGAGAGCAAGAGCAGCGAAATGGCAATGTCACATTTTGTCATCGTTGTTGTTGTCTCCAATGTGTGTGTTGCAGTGCAAGGGCAAGGGTGAGAGGTGAGAGGGGTGGTGGGCTGCATGCGAGTGCAAGAGAGAGGTGAGGGGCAAGATGACGACGATGACATGATGTGATGATGTCGTCTTTGTTGTCGCCATCTCTATCACATTTCTTGTGGTGCAAGGGGGAGGGGCATGGGCGTGGGCAAGAGGGAGTGGAGGGAGTGGGAGGTAGGCCGAGAGTGAGAGTGAGGGGCAAGACAACAACAATGATATGATAACGTCGTCGTCTTCGTCATCGCCATTATGTTTATTGTAATGTGATGGTGGGGGTGAGAGCAAGGGGCACAGGTGCAGGTGTGGGTGCAGGTGGGCCAAGTGCAAGAGCAAGAAAGAGGGGGATGTGGTTATCATTGTTATTGTCACTGCCATTGCCATTGCTGTGGCATATCATTGTTATTGCCGTTGCCATGATGGTCATTGCCATTGTTGTTGTCCCAGTCATCATCATCGTCACCATCACCGAAGTTGCTGTGGTGTGTCAGCAACATTGTTATTGTTGTTGTTGTGTCCTCACTGGCTTGGTAATGTGGTACCGTCAATGTGTAGTTGTCGCATTTCGTTGTCATCATGGTGGTGGTGGTGGTGGTGGTGGCAGCGCGGTCAACGCATCTGCCATGCCGCATATCACTGTGACACACTAGCCACCGTGACCGCTGTTTAGCCATGATGTGCTGCAGGTGCATGGCTGTTGTGTGAAGAAGGGAGTAGGATGAGGATGTACTCACCTGGTCATTGTTTGTGTGAGTTGCCTTGATCATGTGCATTGCATGATCACTTCTGCATGCTGGAGGATAGAGACAAGGATGAGGACGAAAGTCAGAGACAGGGATGTGGTGATGACAAGGTTAAGGACAAAGTGATGCGTTGTTCTCAGAGACTAATTTTGCTTCATTGAGGAAATAGGTCTGAAAAAGATCAGCGACCTCGAAAAAGTTCTGTGAAGAGTGAGGTACCCATGGGTGTGACCCATGGTGGGTCATACCCTGGGTCTGATTCTGCTGACCCATGACCATATCCATATCCACAGCCCTTCACGGCTTCAGGGCTTCTGGGGTCCATAAAGGGATTTGGGAATCCCCTTGGGTGCAGTATGCAACAAGGGAAAGACTCAGTGGAGAACTCACCGGTATTTGAGGAGATTGCTTATCAAAGCAGATAGAAATATAACTGTAGAACAGCTTGTATTTACCAGGGCTATCTTCGAGCCCTTATATACTACATGAATGCTATTTATCTATGTGTATAGTATGGATAAAGAGAGAATAATAGGTCAAAGATTTAACTCTCTAGATAAAAGATAAAGATCAGCTTATGAGTAAGCTGAAACAGAAAGTAACCAGTAGTGTATGAATCTCTATCTAAATATCAAATGATAAGAAGAAAGATGAGTAAGTAACAGTGTCAGAATGACATCGACCAATGGTAGATAACAATGTGTCAATGATCTACACATGTAACTTGACACATTACCAATAGGAAGATCACTTTAATGATCAGTAGTTATAGTATCCTAATTGGGTTATCTAGGCGAGATCAGTGTATTGATCCCTTGTTTAGGGCAGGTCAGATGTGCCTTAGATAGCACTTCTCAGTACCTGCTTCATATAGTGCAGTACTGGTACATTTACTAATGCTATTAGCATAGTTAGTATAGATAAGGCTTATTAGCCTAATGTAACTCGAGTAACACTTAATGTTACTAGCAAGCGCTGCCCTATAGACACTTGTATGTATGTCTAGGTCGATGATTAGTGTAGTAACTTAATTACCATCACTAATTCCAATATGAGGTTGCAATGAGGCTGGTTTAGGGCCAGTGCTTACTGATACTATGACATACTGTGGGATAAACTACTATATATATACTAATGACTCACATGCTCATGGGAACGAGAGTCTGGAGCTATGCAATGAGGCTACCATGTCTTTAGCATGCACTAGCCATGAGATATGACATCATAATGGTCTAGACCTGAGTCATGTGATGAGATAAGATATAGATCGAGCGCTTTGATTGATTAGATAAGATTGGCGCGCGCTTAGATAAGATAAGATAAGATAATGAGTGCTAAAGCTAGGTTGCAATATGAGGTTTGTAACAAGTCACAGCTTGGTCTATGTGCATGTATCAGTAGTATAAATACTGGAATGCATATGACCAAACAAGCCAGTCTTGTTTTGGTTGGATTCCCTTGATCTACCAGTTCCTCTATTTTATCTTGTCTTTAGTTAAGGTGCCTAGTCCTTGTGATTAATGTTGCCTTCAGTATTGGCTATACCAATTGGTACAAAAATTGAGTAAGTGAAAACTACCCCTAAAAACTATAAATTGACATTTATTCAACAAAAATATATAATGAAATGGCTGAGAAAAAAATTGACAGCTTTAAGCTGCAGCAACACTATGCAGAAGACAACTCAGTTTAGTTCTCTATGACAAACCACAATCCTAGAGGGATCATTCACTTGCTGACATGCTCAGAGCAGCTGCTTAGCAAGGGGGAGTGTTAAATGGATATAAGTCTGTTAAAGTTTAACAAAAGTAGTACATATAGCACTAGTATTACATAAGCGCATGTATATATATTTGAACTCAGCATCTGAGTTCTAATAGCATCTTGTACTCAAAGGTCCTGGGTCTTCTCCTGGTCCAAACCAGGACCAGGAGGAGACCCAGGACCTTTTTACATTTATACACATGGCACTACATGCTAGTCCAACCAACCCGAACCATACAACATAAGTCTTAGCCCTCTATGATTGGTCTACAAGTGTAGTGCTGCCGTATGGCACACATGCACTTCATCAAAACTTAACCTACAGGCCTCACTTGAAGTGACTTTCATCCTCTCCTTTTCGGCGGCACCACAAGCAAGAACCAAGGAGCAGCCAAACTAGAAACTATCTTGCTGCTTAAGAACTCCCACCATCCCCTCACGTGGAATTTATATGCTCGCAGTTGCAGATCTAGCACGATTCTATCCCGAGATCGAGTTCCATGTGCATGATACACCCAGCCTAAAAAATAAATACCTCATCTTTTTTGCCAGTATCATGCGTCTGGTTATTGGTATGACGAATGAATGCAAGGGCGACAGCTGGGCCACCCGGTGAAGTCAAGTCCAGACACATTCGTACGACGACAGAAGGAAGGGCTTTCGTAAACGTCGAGTTTATCATGCTTTGAATTCGAACCTCCTTCGTAGCTTGAGCACAGGAAAATGAGATGTTCACAAGCAGAGACACCATGACGACAGCGAGCCCTCTTCGAATACGCACGGCCAGTGTTTCTGACAACTGCAGGAGGAAACCCGCCTTTTACCCCTCTCGTCGATTGACATGTTCATATTTCCTCTCGTCGTCGATCTTCACATTGAACCTGGCAATGATGACCTTGCTGCCCTTAGCAGTCCGTTCCAGACTGACAAGACGGGGTGCTCCTGAGCCGCTTCACGCTTGGCCGACGCTCATGTTTCAAGTGCCAATAACCTCCTGGCCGCTCTATGTCAGACTTTGCAGCTTCCGTCCGAGTCGGGTTGGATGGAACGAAACCACCAGCAGCTAAAGGGTTGCATGTGTCGAGCAAGGTCGTGGACGAGGTGCCTGCTAGAAAGCGGTTAGTGTCGAATGGCATCGTCAAAATGATCGCTCGGCTGAGTTGGCTCACCGAAGCTAGCTTTCTTCCACTGTATCCATATCGAAATTAGTGTCAGCGAATCCTTCACGCTGTGAGACAATCCGCGTGGGGAAGTGAGCATATAGTGGCCAAGTGGTTACCATATTTTCGGTAGCTTTCCATTCCATGTCGATGTTCGGCGATAAGGTGAGACAGCGAAAGCAAAGAAAAATATCAACACGAAAGTACATCTGACAGCACGTTGACAACATGTACGATTACTAATTCTGTGACGGGTACTGTCCTCCCTGCTGTGCCTGCGCCAACGTCGTCCGCTATGTTTGTGGGTCAGTAAAACCAAACCACAAATATTACTGGAAATCGCACCTGCATGAGCCTCAGCGCCTGGTCCATCTGTTCCTGCGTGAAATGTGCTCCGGGGGGCACTACGGGCAAATAATGTGCCGTAACCGTTCCCGCTGGGCGGGGCATCGTATTGCCGGGGATCTGTGGTGATGGCAATGGTTGAGCAGAGGGCGGGCGCGGAGAGACGGCCACAGCAGCGTTGGAAGGTGTAGCAACGGTTCGAGGGGGAGAGGCCTGTTGCGCGGTGCCGATACCGGGCGATGATGTCGCTGCACGCGAATGGTACGGTGGCGAGAGGTGCGCGCCCACAGGTAGACTACTGAGAGCCGCCTGGGGTGTGCCCTGTGCTTGTGCTTGAACTTGCATTTGGGCATGCACTTGGGCTTGCGACTGGGCAGCAGCGGTGATGGCATTTGCGCGTGCTTGCGCTGCCTGGACCTGAAGCATTTGCTGAGGTGAGATGCGCGCGGCTGCAGCAGCAGTCATCGGAGTTGGCATTCGCTGTTGTTGAGATATATTAACTTGAGGAACTGCAGCTTGAGCACGGATTTGTGTGGCGGGTTGGGAAGATTGAATGGCTGGTCGAGCAGTGCCATTCACTGTTTGTTGTGGTTGTGGTTGTTGGGCCTGTTGAGGTTGAGGTTGCTGAGGTTGCTGAGGTTGCTGAGGTTGCTGCTGCTGTTGGGAAGGGCCGGTCGCCGCCCCCGGTGCTTGCTATAGAAGATATCAAGAATTAGATTAGTTATGTCAAAGGTAAGAGGCCAACGACCTGTGCACGCATCATTTGCTGCCTCGTAAGCTCATCGTGTCTCCGTCTTGCCATAATCATCTCTTGCTGATCCCTCGACTCCTTCTCCGCTTTCATCCGGCTGAGGTCGACAGGTGTCAGCTTCGGCATCTTATTATACTGTCCATGTGTGTCGTGGATGTTTGGAGGCTTTCTTTGGCTCACTGCAAGTCCTTCAGGGTCGATCCAGAGAGAAACTACTACGAAATTGGAACGTACTGCTTGCAGCCTTTTGCGTTGCCTCTCGCCTCTTTGCCGTCTTCCGTATCGTCTCATACATGAGGGAGTGTCTCCGTCGTTTTATCGTGTCCGAACTGATCGTCACACCTCCCACGCCAGCTTGACCTTGAGCAACGTTGACACTCGCAAGGCGCTTCACGCCCCTCGTCGTCATCTGGGCTTGTTGCGTTGACCCAGAAGCAGGAGGCGGCGTCCCATCTACCCCCAAAGGAGAAGTCACGTCCGCGTGCCCTGGGACATTGCTTGGTTTGATACCGAACTTGAGGTTCCATCGCTCGAAGCATTCCCAAGGGGTCCGCTTGTCGATCGAGGTCGTCACGTGCACGGAATTGAAAGAATCAGCAACAAGTATCCAATTGGAAGGGTATTTTTCAACGAAAGATTTCAGGATGGCGTCCTCTTGAACGCTCCATGCATGGTCAAGTCGCTTCTTGTCTTTCGGAGGGTGGGGAACAGAGGTACTCCCAACACCCTGCGGTTTGACGCTGTCGAAGAGCCCTGTAAAAAAAAAATTGACGAGACAAGATTCATGCCATTCGCAATCAGCCACTAAAATCCAGACTCACCAGAAAGTTGGTCGTCAGTAATCTTGGTCGATACACCGTCAGCCTCTGTGACGGCAGGGTCCTCGGGAGGAAACCACCTCCCATTCTTCCACCGTCGCACAGGTTGTAAAGGGCTGAGTAGTGTCGGCTTACACAACATGAATTTACCCATGGGGGCCAATTTTGTATACCCAGTGTCGTCAACCCTTCTATTGTCATCTCGCTCCGATTTCTTGTCCGATTTCTTCTTTGGTCCAGAGGGTGCAACATCAGGCATACCGAGCGGCTGGAGGTCAGGGAAGAGGTCCGAGAGGTCGAGAGGTCGTGCCGACTCGGAATGTAAACCTGGGAGCAACGAATCTTCGGTAGTGAGATCTGCAAGCGCTTTGACGAGGTCGAGATCATCATTATCCACGAATAATTTGTCGTAGTCAGAATATGCGATCCGCTCTCTTAATGGCGCATACGGATTTGCCTTTGGTGTCGATTTGCTGGAGCTGGGAGTGGGTAGGGTGCTGCTTTGAGATTCCACGTGTGAACCCAGAATGGGGTCACTCGATTCCGGTTTGAGTCCCGAGATGTCAACGCCCTCTTTCTTCGTCGTATGAGTACTGCCTGCTGTTTTGTTCTCCTCAACCTCGCTAGACCGAGTGCCATCGACATCCATCGCGTCCGCGTTTCGTTGCCAGGAACCGCTTGCATTCCCCAATGCAGATGAGTCCTCCACCTCCTCCATTTTCGGCCGCAGAACACCATCGGGACCCATGCTCTGTCGCTCGCTACTTTCCCCTGATTCGCCAGACCCCGACCTTGACCCACTCCCCTCTAACGCCTCCTCGAGGGCGTTTCTTGACTCTAACGCATCGATGATCTCCCGTTGTTCTGCTTCCCCCTCATCATCATCATCTCCGGACTCCTGGTCACTGTACGCCTGTTCTTTATTGCCTTGTTCGCAGGTGGCGCCTTCATGATCCACTTCCATGTCGTGTTGCTGACGTCGTTGCGGCAAAGAAGAATTGGTCGCACGCGGACGTTTCCAGTGCATACAGATACCGAGCTTAATGCGCTCTTCGCGGGACCCAGCTTGGTGCCACTCGAGGACGGTGGTTGAGATACTGAATGCAAGCATATATTTCCACCTGCGCTCCTCCCGGAAATCGATACGCATCCACTTCTGTAGTTAGTAGATAGCATGAGCCCCGTCATCTCATTCGCACCAACCGAAACAGGAGCGCAATATGCAAATTGGAATACATGATAAGGACACGCACCATCTCATCCAGCAGATAATCCCAATGAGTTTTTGACATCCCTCCCAAATTTCGCTGCTTTTTTGGCTGCCTGTAACTCCACTTTGCCACATTTTCGAGAGACTCGACACGTTCCAATGTGCGCAAAAGCCTCAGTTCGGTAATCGCGACCTGCACAAAACCACCCAGATCAGCGCATATTCAAGAGAGGAGGTACACGCATACACTCCAATCTCTTGTGTTTAGACATTTGGTTGCCCTCGAGACTTTCTTATAAATTGGATTCGCGCGGACAATCGCACCCCACTTGGTAAATCCAAGCGGCGTCCACTCCTCTCTACTTCCTTTGGTATCCGTCTTATCTTTCTCCTTCTTTTTCTGTTTCGACGATTTATTCTTGCGGTGATACTCAGCGGGGAGTACTTTGAGGGGTGGGAGGTTATATACGGGGTTGAAGTGGTGATGCTGTGTTTCCGCCCGGAATGGTGCTTGCGGAGGTTCTTCGGGAATTTCACTATCGGTATCTTCAAAGGTAAAATCAGGAAGCGCAGGTGCGGGAGATGTTGGCGTGGGTATGAGGAGGGACGGTTGGGTGGACGATACATCGACGGCAGTGTGGATTACCATCGGGCGCGGGGGTTCCTGACGAACGGGTGAAGGAGAGGAGACGGTGGGCACGTCGACAGGGATGCCCTCTACCTCGACTTGGATCTCCACTGGCTGTTCGAAGACGGGCGAAGACGGGAGCATGAATTGAGGAGACTCTTCACGGATGTCCTCCATAGGTTCAGATGTGTCCATCTCGACCATCTCGGGGACAGGTTCAACGCCAGCACGCTCGGGAGATTTTGATGGTACTGGCGGAGACCGAACGCGCGAACTCCGTCGAGATACGGCACTACGATGGGATGAAGCAGATGGATGGCGAGGTGACGTGCGAGGAGACAGAGGCACGCTTGTACGGTGTTCGGGGGATGACGTTGGCTCTTCTTCTTCTTCCTCTTCCTCGCCTTCCTCTTCCTCCTCTTCCTCCTCCTTCTCCCGTACCTCCAAGGGCCGTTGGAGTGACGGAGTGGATCGGTGCGACATGGGAGGTTCGACTTCTGTGGTGATCTCCATAGCGTCGCTAATCTCCGCCTCCTCGTCCTCTTCCTTTTGTACCGGTGATTTGGTTCGCGTGGACGACGCAGGGGGCTCTGACATCGGAGAGTCGAGATCAGGTGCAGCCGGTTCCTCTTCTACCTCTTCTATCACCTCCTCCGAATGAAACGGAACAGAGAGCTCGCTGTCTGACAGATTGCAAATCATACCTGATTCTGGGCTGCCAATATTCGTTAGTCAGGGAGGGTGCCCTACGGATGAATGACGACACTCACTTCTTGCACAGATCGAACCTGTCCAAAAACTGTCCCAGCCCATCGTCAAACTCATAATCGCTCTCATCCAGCGAGAGAACACCGACGTTGTGTTTCTGTTGTATCATGCGGTACATTTCTAGAAGAAGTGCATGTCTCTTTTGCGTGATTGCGCTATGCGAATATTAGTGAGGGCACACAAGATAAATGGCAAAAACGAGAGTACTCGAGTTGTGCCAAGCGTTCCTCTACGAGCGACTCTGTCAACTCGGCGGACATTCTACTGCGAAACTGAGCGTCCGTGTGGTTCTCGCTGGTGCAAGACGCGCGTGGTGGTAGTTAACTTGCAAAGAGTAGTTGAGTGGGGGGTCGTCTCGGGAACTTCGAAGGAGGGGTCGAACTCCCTTGCACACGCAAATGTCGTTCCGCGCTGTTGCCCACGGCGTCCGCAGATGTACGTCTATTATATTACTTCGCTGCGCTTGTGCTCACCGTGTACAGGTCTGCACCAGTCCACAGCTTGTCGCGCGGTAACCAGCCTGGGGATGCCGGCTATGTCACCCACAATGACCGAGGGCGGAATTAGCTACTGGAAAAAAAAGGAAGGCGACTCCTTCTCCGCTGGCGATGTCTTGCTTGAAATCGTGTGTAGTCTGACCCGGTCCAGTCCACCTGCTCATTCCGTTCCAGGAAACGGACAAGGCAACAATCGACGTGGAGGCTCAGGAAGACGGCGTTCTGGGAAAGATCCTGGTGCGTGTATCGGGTGATGCGCAGTTGTGTCTCTCATTCCCCCCACCCTCTCAGGCTACAGATGGTACAAAAAATGTGACCGTCGGGACGGTCATTGCGCTCCTTGCGGAGGAGGGTGACGACATATCCAATCTCGAAGCACCGCGTGAGGTGCCCAAGCCAGCGCCCATTCCCAAAGTCGAGACCTCGGCTTCATCGCCGCCTCCTCCCGAACCCACCCTGGTGCCGTCTCATACCAATCATCCAACCCACTCCAAACATTTGATGCCATCTGTTATTCGACTGCTCATCGAAGGTGGCGTCACTGACGCAGAGATCATCAAAGGGACCGGTGTTCGGGGCATGCTGACTAAGGGAGATGTTCTTGCACACCTTGGGAAGGCCTCAAATCCCTTGGGTACGTACAAACCTTTGAAGGAATCAGTACCACCTGCCAAGATAGAGCAACCTGCCAAGGTACGCTTCGCCCGATCGCTTGAACGACCTACTCAGAAATATGTACTTGCAGCCTTTGGACAGCGACGCTATCCGTCAGCTAATTGTATCGGGGCTTGCAGCCAAGTTAAAGCCAGCACCCCAGGGCAAGTCGCACACTGCAATGTTAAAAATCTATACTCATCTTCCCCACAGCACCGACACTAGCTTCCTTTGACTCAATCATTGCCGACTACTTCCCCCCTGCGCGTGAACTGCCTCCATCAACCGTCTCCATCCCACCCTCTTCCAACGATAGCACCGCGGCATATTTCAACGGCCTTTTCTAATTTTGCTGCTGTTGCACGTCACATAGATTTTTAGAGTTTCCTGCATCACCCGCGGTCATACGATTTGTTCGTCCAATGCCATACACTGCAATCGCACGTGAGAATATATTCCCTGAAGTGCACACCGTGCATACCCTAAACTCAATGAATGAATCTGACGTCCCACCTCCTCTCGCTTTGGGGACAGGAACTAGAAATTGCAAACTGAGCAACCCTTCCGCTTCGATCCGCAATGACGTCTTTGTTGATGTCTGGAGCGCGCGGACGCTATGTGCGATGTATGCAAAACGATAACTATATGTGGATCGACCCGGTGATTGGAAAGAATTGCACTGCAGAAAAGTGAAACCGTTACCTGACCGAAACCGGCTGCGAACATTCGAAAATTTCCAATATCTCTTTATCGTTGGGGTAATCCATCTGTGCGAGCCCATGTCAGAAATGGCTAATCCGATTTCACTCACCATTGATTCCGAGTCTCGGTCGACCTAAACGAGGTCTGCCACGCACCTCAGTACTTCCAAAGTCTCCCGACGCTTTGATGCGGAAGAGGGGCTTGGAGGCACCTGCCATTCTTCCAATTCCACCCCTTTGTTGGCCGGCGCTTGTCGCAGCGTCCGCGACTGGATTACTTATGAATGTAATCCTCTCACACGAAGGGTCCAGTTCGGACAAGGCGTCTCGAAGCCACGATGAGGACTGTCCGCCGCATATATGAGCATAGTGGATAGGCGGAAATGAACGATGTTTAATTAAGAGTCAGCTCATCACCCATAGTGAGTAAGCGCGGGCGCCAAACCACCATGATGCTGACCTTGAATATAATTTTCAATACACTGCCATGTTTGCCGGGTGCACTAGCAATCAGTCACATAGCACACGAGTAAAAGGTACTGAATACTCGCGTGTGGTTGGCGTCAAATGGAAGCTCTATGTAGGGCTCGGGGTCGAACGTCGTGATTTCGCATGTCGTCGTCGGCCCTGAAGAATCCTCTGCACTAGTGATGCGGACAGGGCACGGTCATTCGAGCGTAAAAGAGTGGAAACTTGGCAATACGTGCAAGAAACGTGGGGAACGCTACCGAAAAAGAAGAGAGAGATCCTTACAGCAATAGTGTCAACGGGTAGCCGTGCCCTGCATATGAAAGCCGCATACTCGTCCGTTTTTCGCTCCCTCCCCCGAAAAAGAGTTCGAGTCCATGCATTGCGTTCGGTTGCTGTCTGTCGCTAGGATGGACATCTCGTCCTTTTCCCTTGACGTCCCCATTCTCTTCG
>JBBPMR010001101.1:0-11978 GCA_038090415.1 Rossbeevera mucosa | reverse complement strand
CGACACACTCATGATGGTGCTCAGAAGAGCGCAGGACAGATCGAAGAGAGCTTGCGACGCGAAGTGCTCTCCCCTGCGAAAGAAGCTGGTAGAGGACCGAACGAAGTCAGGGCCCCGACCAATAATACCGCAGAGGGCGAGCTACCCGACCACGATGACGAGGCATGGGCTTCTGAAGATAGTGGCGAAGGAAACGACACGACCCTGGAGACAGCTAGCGAGCTCTCTGCTACACGGCAAGCATCGGCAGACGGGCGCAGGAAGCGCCGGAGACAGCGAAAAGGCAAAGCTGTGGTGCGCCCGGCCAGTGCTGCCAGTCTGCATAAGAAGGGTCGAAGGCGATCGTCGGAGAGCCTCGAGGAGGGCAACCACGTCGCCACGCCTCAGGTTCACTCGCCTGCGTCACTCTCCGATGCAACGCCAACGCCAACGCCAACGCTGAGTCCCACTCTCACGCCAACTCACACTACGACATCGGTTCCAACACCGATCCTAACCCCATCCGAACGAACGATGCAGGACGTGTCGGTACCTTTGCCCATGCCGGTGCTATTTCCAGAGGAAGGAGTGGATCGACGCGGAAGGAGCGCCCGTCAAGCAGAGCACTACAAGAGCATCAGCCTGTCGCCGCGCTCTTCGATTCTGCATCGGCGACTCGAATCACTCCGACTGCAGCAGCATCAACCGTCACGGGATGTGTCCCCGGCTCGGTCTATCCGTTTTGCAGACGAGCAACAGCAGCAGCAACGACCGGGCTCTGCCGGAACTAGCTCGGCTTCGGGTTCAGGTTCCGTCTCGATTTCCGGTGTGGGCTGGAGTGCGGGTACGAGTGGGGCTGCGACGAGCCCTTCGCACAGTGGAAGCGGAACGCCACAAAACGAACCTTGGTTGCCGTGCAGCCAGGTGGACGATTCACCCGTGGACGACGAAGACCCTGAGTCTGGGAGGGGTAGAGTGACCTTTGAGCTTCCTTCGAAACGATAATTGACTTTTGGAGCCGTGCTGTGCTGTGTTTTTGTATTTGCTTTGCTTTTTCATTCACACGTCACTCGGGAAGTTGACCCAACATGTGTCATTACGAAGTTCATCCGCCTCGGCGATCCACTGTGTCTCATAGAATCCTCCTGTGCAGTTAGCGAAAGGATATATATATATATCCACATTAACCCGCATCACTTACTACCAATATGTACATACATACACTCCGGTCGTATCTCTATGCATGTCTCCGCGCTGTTTATTACTCACTTGCCTACGTATCGTTATCTCTTGACTAGCTCGCAAATGATAAAAGACCCGCCCTGACGGTTTTCTACGCTCAATGCCGTCCTCGTCCGACGATCATTGCGAATTTATTCGCTGCCGGCAGCAAAAGACCGACAACTTGAAGCCTGCCGAACAGCACGAGGACGAACGCGAGGATATCCTGCCGAGCACGCTCTTCGCCTCGAGCTAGTCGAAACTCAAGCCGCCGCATTGAAAGACACACCACCACCACCACCACCACCGAGGGTCTGCGGGCTCCACGAAAGACGATGTTGAACGGCGGCTGGACACGGCGGCGGCGGATAACTTACTATAGTATGTATGTATATATATATACCTGAGCTGTTGAACCCGTTTTAATAATTAATAGTGGATCTCATACCCGAGCCATGCGCTTGTGTAAGTACAGGCTGCGTGAACGGTGGTAATTAGTTGTGCTATAGTATACACGTGTCACTGGAGGTCCGGGAAGTGGTCCGACTCGCAACTTCAACGTGAGTGCGGCAACTTCCAATGTGGAGCCGGACATTGTTCGGACTATTCGTCTGAATCATGATCATTGATCACACGACACAAAGTAACATATGAACGGCTTCATTGTCGTTTTTGGTAATCCCTGACCTGTTACTGATTGAAAGGGCTCGGATGTACTAGATGGGTCCCGTCAGAATGGATCCGGTACTATTGATGACTCCCCACGATGAAGTGATCGTTCATTCCCTACCCACCGGTGACCAGCTCGGGTTATTCGATGAAATGCCACCTACACCCCCTTCATACATTCCATCGATCGTCAATTCCAACGTCGGCGAAAGTTGGGTGGATTCCATAGCCCACAAAGCCACCGCGATAGTACTGATAAATCATCAGGTGGAACCGACGTCAAGCAAACAGATGGATATCGATATCGACTTACTTGACGCCGTTGTAGTCAAGAATACCCTGCTGTACGGGGAACTTGTACTGTGGCCTACAAGTGTCTCTTGTCAGTCGATCGATCTAGCGCCAACAACTCAAGCACTTGCCCGAGGTTTGCTACCCTCTTCCCCATCATCCATCCATTCACATACAACTGGGCACGGTAAGGCTGGAAGGATTGATCAAAGGTGAATGACATGGGGACGTCGAGATAGTCCTCTATGTCGAGGTCAAATGTAGTGACAAAAAATCCCACGCCCGCAGTAGCATTTGGAAGTCCTTCGGAAAGATCTCTCGCTTCCCATGACGAAGTGTCATACCCTGGTAGATGCCAGCCCAATCGCTCGCCATACAGACCACCCTCGTTGAGAACACCTCTAACTTTGTCCGGATAGCTAGTACAAAGGTTAAAAAAAGGGTCCTAGGCGAGCTCGAATGAGACACAAACTTTGAATAACCTCCGACTTTGCCTTGTACCTTCCAGTCGCCGAAGTTGCCGGTATTGAGGATAAAGCCGCGAATCCCCCGAGGAGACTTCTCTTCATCAACCGCCGTCTCTGGAAGTTCCTGTCAGTCCTTGCGGCTGAAACGGCGGAAAGTGACAAATCACCTCCGTTCTCTTTCAGACCCATGTTGTCCTGGCCAAACCGTAAACACAATATAAGACTATAAAGATGCGACTGACCTGAAGAATAGTGATAACATTATCCCGATCGTAAAGGAGGGAGTCAGGTGGGAAGTAAAACGTATCATCAGTCTCTTCCAAGATGTTTTGGTTGTTGGTCGAACTTGAAAGTTGTCCAACTCATAAGTGCGACTCACAGCACGCTACTTAAGCAGAGCTTACTTTCCATAGGAAGTATTCAGAAACACGTTGTTCACCCAAACACTCGCAGCGAAAGCTGGTCGGGAGTGGTTCCTGAGCTCTGTTCTGCCGGGGAAAATATGGGACAAACCTTGACCACCATTGATAGAAAGATTGACCGACTTTGTATCTTCGGTAGCAGCGAAGTGACCACGCCAAAGAACGATGTTTTCGCAACTATTACATATTTGAGTTGGCGAACGATGAAGAAAACAACAGTCGCTTACTATTCATAGTCGCATCCGTACAAGACACGTCCGTCTCCATAGTAAGGCTTGAAGGGTATATTGGTTTCCGTATGATTTGCAACCGTCCAGCTTACATCCGAGAAGCCGGATTCGATCTCAGGCAAACTATTTGCATACTTCCAGTTTGTCAGCTGAGGAGCGACAATGGCTTTTGCCGAGAGAGATGGGGATATCTGAGCAGAGAATCCTCCTTGTTGAGTGATGGCAGCAGCCGCGGAATAATCTGCATAAACCGGAATCCCGTTCCAGGTCACGGTATATATAGTCTCTGGTGCAATCACAATCAATCTCACGCTCTTATACAGGTCACCGCAAATAGCGAGTGTTGAGCCTGAAATAGTTGCGTTCCGTACAAGATATGGCCCTCCAATTAAGACGGAAGTGTTGGTACCGTATCGCCAGTAGCTTGCAAAGTCATTTGATGAATCCGTAGGTATTTCTGGGGACCAGAAGGTGCCTGCTGTGGCTGCGTCACTGTAGAGAACCAATTGTTCACTGGAATCCCATACAGTCACGAGGCCGACTATTCCCGTTAGGAAGGTCACAGTTGAGACACCGTTGACAGATGTATGGGATATACTAGCACTCTGAGCTTGCAGACGTGGAACTCCCATGAGGCGTAGGGCAATTTCGTGCTCCTGGTTGGGGTCGCCATGTAAGAACAGGACATCCCGGTCACCAATCTGGCCCGCATACAGAATCTGTGCTGTCGAGTAAATGATCTTGGACGAGCCAAAGGAATAGTCGGTGACAACTATTTTGGATTGCCGACCACCAAGAGTGATCGCAGAGGCAACTCTTGGGATTTGGAAAGAACCAGCCGATGTGGTCACATTCAACTTGAAATGGGCGGTTGCCCTGAACGTTGTTCTCCCATCAGCAACGCACAGTAACATTTAAAATTGTGCTCACGTTGAAGTGGAGTCATTCTGTCTTGCGATGAAGAAAGATGTGTTTGTGTCAGGATTGGCCAACAGGGTGAGGAAAACAGAATCATTCGTCACTTCGACCATGCCGCTGGCACTATCACCGATGTAGTCAGTCTTGTAAAACTCCGGGGAGCT
Source organism: Rossbeevera mucosa (assembly GCA_038090415.1). NCBI lineage: Eukaryota > Fungi > Basidiomycota > Agaricomycetes > Boletales > Boletaceae > Rossbeevera > Rossbeevera mucosa. The sequence continues at coordinate 7,617 of JBBPMR010001101.1, read as the reverse complement.
GCGGAGAAAGAGCCCCTGTCGCTTCAGCTCGGGATACTTATCAGTCAGCTCTCGATTCTCGGCAATTGCACTTCCATAGTCGTATGATGCTGGGTAACGAGTTATGCGCCAAGAATCGGTGAGTCGACGAGCACTTACTGTAAACGCCTGGGAAAGGTAAACCACCCCATGACGTCCCTCTGCAAGGCTTCAGTAAGTGTCATCTCGGCGAGTGAATATGTTCATACCCGTAGAGCATGTAGTAGTTGATCATTTTAGCATTTGATGACCAAAGATGGAGATTGAAGACATTCTCAAAATCAGCACCAGTGAGCGCGCCACATTGATCGTAGCCTTTTCAACCTTATTAGCTCGCTCCTATTACATGAATAACAGGTATACCTGGCGCCGAGGGACCCCACGCATCAAAAGCACCGGCCTGGAACTGAATGGAGGTGACTATATGTGCTACGAAAACCATGAAGGCGCAAACTAACCTCGGGGAGGTACAAAGGTTGATCTGGATTTGCGCCTGTATATGATATGAATAAATACATTCTAAGCTGAAGTAACTCTCAGCATACTTTCATGGTAAGTACGGTAGGTCATGTCCACCGGATTCCATACCGTGGGATTAGAGCAATCAAATTTTTGCGGGTATGAATCAATGCTTTAGTGTAAGGAGTCGTCAGTGACTGAGCCTAAGCAAACGGCGTTGGATATACCCATAAACATCGACTGCGCCCTAAAAATCGATGTGAGATGAAAAACAAAACGCTGGATAAAAACTGAACTCACGACCCCACGGATCCAGTTCTTGTCTGCATCGGCGTCGTTTGCGGTCAAAGGAACAACGATACCAGAATTGTAGAAGACGGTCTTGAGGTCCGCGAAGTATTCCGCATGTGACATAGGCAATTGGGAGTATTCATTATCTGCAGAAAACGAGTTGGTCATCTCCTCGAGGATGAAACATGTTGCAAACCAATCTGAATCGCTGAGAGCGTCAAAAATTAGACCTATTTCGAAGTATGTGAACACAGGTTAGTTACCAATAACAGGCCCTCCGTGGCTAATCTGATATGGGACTGTTTCTCTGATGATTCCCTGAATATAGTCTTGCCATGCTGCGTTCCAGTCCGTCGCATTCGTCCTAAGCTCACCGGCCACTTGCGACGTTGCCCAGTGTGCAATGCCTCCCGCAGTTGTTTCGGCGTTGATATAGGGACCTAAAGAGGTGTCACGATGTATTTAAGGGCGGAAGAGGGAAGCATTTGCCAGGACGAAGAACAATCCAAATCCCTGCTTGCTTCGCAGCTTCATAAAGTGGCTTTAGAGCACGGTAGTCATTGAAATCGACTACTCCGGGGGAGGGATTGATCAGTCCCATGTGTGTGTAGATGCTGATAGCGTTGAATCCTGCTGCTTTGATTCTTTGTAGAACATCAAGCCATAACCCAGGAACCGGCAAACGGAAGGGATGAAACTCCCCAGAACTGACAAGCAACAATGAATACTCGGGTGCAAAAATGACAAGCGTGAAGACATACTGAATGAAGATACGCTGTCCCTTTACTACTAGACTATACTTGTCCCAGAGGATATCTTCTGTACGTCCGTTCCCTGTGAACCCCTCAGTGGTTACCGTAGGTTTTCCTAGGGTTTGCTTTCCGAAGATGACATCGGCTGCTAACCCACTCGCGGTGGACCAGACGGAACGCGTCCGAAGAGGTAATACGAGGAAAGATAGTGTTGAAAAGAGCAAGAGTAGTACCCATAGCAGCCTACGACCTGTTGTCTGCTTAGAACTAGGCATACCACCTAAAGGTAGTATATTATCCTGTCTCTGCACCTGAACTTTCCGCCTCTTCGTCGGCTCAAGCTCTTTTGAACTTGACTCCATGGTAGTGTAGCTAGGCGGAGTTGACAAGTGCCGGAGCCGAGAAGGAAGTCTTCCACGTTGAAGACGTTCTCAGTCGTCGCGCCTACGTCCTTCCTCGACTTATATTTCCCTGCCAACTACTTATGGTGGTGGCCAACCTGCCTGTGATATCAATTTCCGCAGAATCACACCAGCCCCCCGAGCTATCCCTCCTCCCTCGCGCCGCTATGCCCCATCGCACGCCTTGCTCGCCCTCATCACAGACCGCGACGATGCTACGCTTTTCAGCCGCCCCACGAGTGGGCACCTCCCGCGGATATGGCTGTGGTGGACGCGGGAGGAACCTGGCAGATTTAAATGCCTTGATCGGGAGAGATTGATCCTCATGCAAGTCGATACAACGGTTCAGTCGCAGGTTTCGTTTCTTCACATCCTATCCCCATCCAAGCTCATTCATTGGTGGACATTTCTGAGGACGGTCATACAGAATTTTGTTTGCCAACCTTTGGAAACAAATAACCCCCACGAGGTTGCATGGCCCAAACCCGCACAGTATACCACTCATCGCGTCTCTACCGTTGAAAACGCAACGAGGACTTTTGTCCAGTACGACAACCCTCTTTCTAACAAATTCACAGAGTGCGTTATCTCCAGAAAAGAAAGGAGTCCGCTCGCCACACCCTTGGATCGAGTCCGTACTATGTAGCTCAATAATGGCGGTCCGGTTTGTTAACATACGCTACATGCAACATTGCATACATATACAACTACCTTTCCTATTTTAGTAACTCCTTCCCACACTCGCTCGTTACCTACATTTCCGTACCGTTCCGTCCGTTTCCTCAGTCGTTCATTCACTCGACTGAGCTCTGACTCTCGGTACGATTTTGGAGCACGTGTTTCAGTGTAAGTGTCATTCGCGGGTGAGAAACTTCTTACCGAGTGATACAATTGATATTGAAGGAGTACACCGAAATTTAACTGACAGCGATGGACCCTATGTTAGCAAACGCTATAAGCCTGTATCAGTAGTCAGGCTCTAACACGTTACGCTGAACTTGGGATGTCATCAGTGATTGCTGATCATGACTGATACACCAGCGTAATTTCACTTTTCTAAAGACTTTGGTGAGCCACGGGATTCCATTATTCGTGTCGATGTAACTTGACAAGAATAGTGCCCTTTCTTTCCAATTGGCTTGTCACTTCAACTTCTTTCTTCTTCCACAAGTTTAGGAAATCCATCTGAAGATGTACACGCACATGGTGGGCATCACGATCATGATGTTGCATCAATTATGACTGTTGGCATGGAAGGACTGTCATCCTACTTCTCGGTTGAGAAAGTGCTCGATGACCAGCTCCTCATTGCCTTGCTGAGTGTGGAACGCATAAAAGGTTCAGTTATACATCCTTTCGTCCCCGGGCTCTAGTCGCGTCAACAATCTACGGTTTCCTGTTCGAGTCTCTTAACAATGGTCTCCAAATTTGCTATTCTCGTCAACACTTTGTTTGCCTCTGGAATTCTGGCTGTTCATTCTACTTCTGGATCTCAACTGGAGGCTGGCCTTGCTCGCCGTCGTGAGCACCGCCAGTCTCAGCCAATCAACCGCACTAATGTGCTCCACGATGCTGCCAACGAAACACAGTATAGCTACAACTGGGCCGGTGCTGTCCGCCAGGAAAAGGAGGTAAGCAACATCTTTGTGTTCTATGATCGTGCCCGATCTTGTTGAACAGGGAAACCTCACTACTGTCACCGGCACCTTCACCGTCCCCACCCTCAAAGGCCCTGATGGCTCCGCGGCCGTTTGGGTTGGCATCGATGGGGACGCCTGCGAAACTGCCATCCTCCAGACCGGTGTCGATCTTATCATTAGGAACAATAAGTCCTCGTATGATGGTTTGCTAAAGCTGTTTTTCAGTCTTATCTATCACTCATCACTCATCATTTATTCGTTGCAATAGCTTGGTATGAGTGGTTCCCCGACTATGCCTACTATTTCCACAAATTTGAAATCCGGGCTGGTGACCAGATCAGGGCCACTGTCACCGCTTCCTCCAGGACATCTGGGAATGCGAGCATCGAAAATATGTCGACCAACAAGACGGTCACAATGGAACTCTCCTCCTCCTCTTATCCTCTGTGTGAGCAGGACGCTGAGTGGATCGTCGAAGACTTTGATCCCGAAGTTTCTTTCGTGGAATTTGACACAGTCCACTTCACCAATGCCACTGCCTCCGGCCCTCACGGCAGAAGCTATACACCAGATGGTGCTACCATCATTGACATCCAGCAGGACAATATTCTCACGTCCGTCTCCGCCAGAGGAAAGAATGTCACCATTAGGAGGGTCTAAACAGTTTGACAGATCGGTAGACACTTTTGTGAAGAACCAAGCGAGTTGTGCCATCGAAGTAAATATTTTATGTGTATCTGGAAAGGAGATGGAAGGACTAAGTATCTTCTCTCTATGGTCTCGTTTGACGAATGAAAACGAGACAAGGCAGGAAAAGGAAGTAGATCGTTATCGTTGTCTCTATTGAAGCGTGTAGTGAACTGTATGCCGAGGGATCTCGTTTTTTTTCGAATATCGCTTTGTTTTGAGCATGTGCGTGTTTTCGATCACAAGTTAGTACAGTCATCCCCCGCCACTTTATACACACCCGCCACTGTGAGCAAATGCTTCCACAAAGCGAAAACTGATATTGATCCACATAAAAATTTGACAAATATGAAGGTACTGACCATTATTACCATGTACTGTAGCTCTTGATACACACTTCGTGTACAATGACACGATGATTAGAGTTCTCTAGTGAAAATTGTAATAAAGTGACAATTAAGACCGAGAAGAATGTGCTCAATCAGTAAAAAAATATACACAGTACATGTAGACAACCTTTTTCTAAATGGTTAAAATTTCAATGCTCAGATCAAAGGGCTGTTATGTTGCCAATGTGATGCCGGTCAAGCTAGTCAATGTGGCTGCTATCAGCCCCCGCTTAATAAGTGATATACCTGAAAAGAAATTCCTAACAAGCGAATAACGTGATGCATCAAATGTGCCGAGTGCATTGAGCATGTCGTAGCAATAAACATGGCTGGTCGGGCAAAATCCAAGGCAGAAAAAAAAAGAAGACACGCATTAGATAAAGAAGAAGGGATTGACTACACTATTAAGCTTTATATTGAGGATCAGAAGAAACCCCAAAAGGAGCAGCGGAGTCTTCGCAAACTATGTCATGATGCGGAACAGACAACTACCGAAACCTTGGATTCAAAGCGAAAACAGTGGCAGCGCAAACGAAGCGTACGCTGGGAAGGAAGATGAGAATGATGAGGGTGAGCACTCAGACGACGATGGGAGCGATGATAAATGATAAACGATGCCGTCGCTTGATATCGCTTACGATGCCGAGATCCTATGATAGACCATTTTTGGTCTGTTCAAAGTGACGAGACATTTCACCAGTGTTTGGACCTTCGGCCCAAACCACACTGGTGAAATGCCTCGGCTTTATCCTAGTTTTATGTGAAGGTCTTTATCCTAGTTTTAAGTGAAGAGCTACATGCTACTTTTATGTGAAGGGTTTTATGTGAAGCACATATTTGGACCTTCGGCCCAAATCTGTGATATCCTAGTTTTATCTGAAGGTTGACATCCTACTTTTATGTAAAGGCTTTTATGTGAAGCACATATTTGGACCTTCGGCCCAAATCTGTGATATCCTAGTTTTATCTGAAGGTTGACATCCTAGTTTTAAGTGAAGAGCTACATCCTAGTTTTATGTGAAGGCTTTTATGTGAAGCACATATTTGGACCTTCAGCCCAAATCTGTGAACATCTTTATCCTACTTTTATCTGAAGGTTGACATCCTACTTTTATGTAAAGGCTTTTATGTGAAGTGCATATTTGGACCTTTGGCCCAAATCTGTGAAGGTTGACATCCTACTTTTATCTGAAGGTTGACATCCTAGCTTTAAGTGAAGAGCTACAACCTACTTTTAAGTAAAGCCTTTTATCTCAAGGGCATTATCTTAGTTGGCTAGTTTCTAGTCTTTAATTCTCTACTTTTACTATTTTCTATAGTCAGTAGTATGCTCAACAATCTGCTCACTTATTAATTTTATTTACTATAACATACTCTACATCGCATTCACACATTGTCATTCTTATAAACCCAGTTATTTCAGTTCTATCTTTTTTCTTATTTCCCTTTCATTCTACAAACTACATACAGATGAAACATAAATAAAAAATAACCTAATCGTCATTCATGGTGTCGCCGTGACCCACGACGTTGCTGCCACTACCTCATCCTTGTCCTCGGAGCATTGTGGTTGTGGTGTGCCTTGACCTGCGTAGGGCGAAAGGTGAGAGTGGGGGGTGGGCCGAGACCAAGAGTGGCGAGATGGCAATGATGCGTTTTGTTGTTGTTGTTGTCATCTGTGTCAGCATTGTGGCCTGGGGCTGTTGTTCCGGTCGGGTCTGTGTGCACGATGCAAGGGAGAGAGAGAGAGTGAGGGCGAAAGGTGAGAGTAGGGGGTGGGGCCAAGACTGAGACCGGCGAGATGGCGATGATGCATTTTGTCATTGTCGTTGTCGTCTGTGTTGGCATTGTGGCCTGGGGTTGTCATCCCAGTCGGGTCCATGTGCTCAGTGTGAGGAAGAAAGTGTGTGAGGGCGAGAGGTAAGAGTGGGGGGTAGGCCGAGAGTGAGAGCGGCGAGATGGCTCCAACGGGTTTTGTCGTCATTGTCGTTGTCGTCTCCGACATGCGCATTGCGGTGTGAGGGCGAGGGTGAGAGGTGAGAGGGGTACTGGGCCGCATGCGAAAGCGAGAGGGAGGTGAGGGGCGAGACGACAATGATGACATCTCTATCGCGTTTGTTGCCGCGCAAGGAGAAGGGGCATGGGTGTGGGTGAGAGGGAGTGGTGGGAGTGGAAGGTGGGCTGAGAGTGAGAGCGAGGCGAGGGGCAAGAGCAAGGGGTGCGGATGCAGGTGTGGGTGCAGGTGGGCCGAGTGCAAGAGCAAGAGGGAGGGGGGATGTGGTTGTTGTTGTCGTCCAGTCACGGTCACTAGGATGCTGTGTCATTGTCATTGTCGTTGTCATTGTCGTGTCCTTGCTGGCTTGGTAGCGTGGTACTGTTGACGCGTAGTCGTCGTGTTTTGTTGTCATTGTGGTGTAGGTGCAGGTGCGAGGGAGAGAGAGAGGGCAAGGGTGAGAGGTAAGAGTGGGGGGTGGGCTGAGACCGAGAGGGGTGAGATGGCGATGACGCGTTTTGTCGTCGTCATCATCTCTGACGTGCATGCTGTGGTGCAAGGGCAAGGGCGAGAGGTGAGAGGGGTGGTGGGCCGCATGCGAGAGCGAGAGGGAGGTGAGGGGCGAGACGATGACGTTTGTTGCAGTGCAAGGGGGAGGGGCAAGGGCGTGGGTGAGAGGGAGTAGTGGGAGTGGGAGGTGGGCCGAGAGCGTGAGCGAGGCGAGGGGCGCAGATGCAGGTGCAGGTGGTCCGAGTGCAAGAGTGAGAAGGAGGGGGATGTGGTTGTTGTCGTCGTCCAGTCACGGTCACTGGGACACCACATCATCGTCGTTGCTGTCATTGCCATTGCTGTGGCACACACTGTGTTGTCGTCGTCGTGTCCTTGCTGGCTTGGTAGTGTGGTATGGTCGCGGATGCAGGTGCAGGTGCAGGTGGGCCGAGTGCAAGAGCGGCGAGATGGCGATGACGCGTTTTGTCGTCGTCGTCG
>JBBPMR010001100.1:0-11978 GCA_038090415.1 Rossbeevera mucosa | reverse complement strand
TAAAAGGTGGCAGGGAGTTACAGAGACTGAAAAACATGACAGTCAGTTCATAGAGGTCTTTATGGGTAATAAAAGTGGCCTTCCATTGGTGTCCATCTTTGATATGGATGTTGTTATACCCCCAATTGTTACAAACCCTCTTTTGCAACCTAGCTTTAGCACCCGATTATAAGCACGCACCTATCTTATCTAATCAATCAAGCGCTCGATCTATATCTTATCTCATCATGTCACAACAGTCTAGACTACTATGATACCATACCTCATGACTAGTGCATGCTACAAGCATAGTAGCCTCATTTCATGGATCTAGACCACCATTCTCATGAGCATGTGAGTCATTAGTACATATATAGTAGACAATCTCACACTATGTCATAGCATCAGGAAGCACCGGCCCTAAACCAGCCTCATTGTAACCTCATGTATAGTAGTATATAACAATGCCAGTACCAGCCAGACACTCCAGTCTGTTCTGGTTGATTTTCATCTAGACATTCCCCTTTACTTGAGTTCTTGACTTTGAGGTGACTGAAGCCTTATTGGTTTTGGTGTTGCCAACACCAATGGATGTTGAACTTAGTGAAGACCTTGGCATCCTTGAGCTTATCAATAAGGTCAGAGACGAGGGGGAGGAGGTATGCATCATGAATAATATGTTCATTAATGTAGCGGTAGTCTTGGCAAGGGTGAAGTTTGCCATCTTTCTTTTTTACAAAGAAGAATGTGGACGCTTGGGAGGAGTTTGAGGGATGGATCTTTCCAGAACGAAGGTTCTCCTCAAGGAAGTTGTTAGTGGATTTTTGTTCTTTGAAGGACAAGGGGTAAAGTTTCCCAATTTTTGGAACAAAGGATTTATTGAGATTGAGCTTGTGATCATAGGGTCACAAGAAGGGGACATGGTCAGAGGTGTCTTCTGAGAAGATCAAATCAAATTCCAAGTATTTGGAAGGGAGAACAGGAGGTGGTTTTTCCTTTTCAGTGGCCATCACAAGCTCAGTGGCTAAGGTGAGTTTGGTGCAGACTGGGAAGCCAAAAAGGGCAAAGTGGCAGGCTCCACAGATGACATGGTTAATGATTTGATTTTCCTTAGCTCTAAGCAGGTAGGCCTTTGGATTGTTGAAGTACAAGTAGGAGTGAAGTTGTTCCTGGGTGTCCAGAACAATAGTGGTATGTCAGGGAGGTTTGAAAGGAGTGGTGGATGGTGGATGGAAGCACAAGTCATGATGGTGGAAGTCAGCCACATAGGTGGAGTACAAGTTCTTGAATTGATCACAGGACTTGTCAATGGTGAGGGTCTGGGACTTCCAATCAATGGAGTGATTGGTGGAACAGAGCCAGAAGAGGCCAAGGATAAGATTCTCCTTGCCACAGGACATGATGTAGAAAAGAACCTTTTGAGAGATCCCTTCAATGTTGGTATATATGGTATAAGAATAGCAGATTTCACCATTCTTGTTCAAGGATTGGTCAATGTTTTGGACCAGGATGGGAGTGTCAAGTTTCTCAGTGAAAAGGCAGTGTTTTCATATGAATTGCCAGTCAATGCAGGAGATATCTGCACCACTCTCAATGAGGGCACAGATGCCAATGATTTCATGGTAAGCAAGGGTACAATTAGCTGCAGGGGAATATGCATAGATTTTGCAGACTGAGATATAATTACAGATGCATACATAGCTATAGGGAATCCTTGCATCAAATGAGGTCCCTGCTTCAAAAATCCTTCTTGGAGGTGGAGAAGTGAACTCTTCCAATGGTTTCTTCATTGTCATTGTCATCCTCTATCTTCTCTAGCTTGGAGAGGTCTTCTTCGACATGCTGAACCTTCTTTCTAGGAGCTTGGGATGGGAAGTTGGAACAGGAGGTGGAGGTGTGTCCAGATTTGCGGCAGCAGAAGCAGCATCCTTTCTTGATGCAGTGCTTGCATTACTCTGGAGTAAGCTTCTCAACTTTAATAGCATCTACATCCATAGCATTCAGATCACAAGCAGGAGTAGAGTGGTGGAAGAAAGTGGGATTTCATAGGGGGTTGTGGGAGTGGCTGATAACAAGGTTGGCAATATCCCATTGGGTCTGGTATTGGGTAGCACATTGGTACCATTCTTTGACAGTCTTGAATACTGTATTCATGAAGTAGATTCAGCAAATAAGAGCAGGAGAGATTCCAGCTCTGAAGTAAGAGATCAAAACATTAGGGTTAGCAATCTCAGACTGAGCAATGTTGTTACAGAACATGGCAATGTATTCCATGGGGAAGGATTTATAGGATCCTCCTTTCTTCTTTTGAGTCATCTGCTTAATAATGAGCCAAGTGATGGCATTGCCAATGGTGTTGTGATGCTTAAAGGTGGCCTTGAAGAGCTTTATGAAGTTCTTAAAGATCTCCATGGTGATGGCTCCATTGTCATTGATGGAGTTTTGGTGAAAGATTTGAGCCCAGGTGGAGGTGGACCCCTTGGTTATGAGTAAGAGAGTGAAGGTGATTTTCTTCATGTTGGTGCTGTAGATTTTTTCGTTTACTTTGAGGTAGAAGTTAACAGAGTAGAGCCAGGGCATGGCCTTGGTATAAGAGCCATCGAAGTGTTCAGGGGTGGTAATGCAGAGCTCAGTGAGTTTTAACATAGTGGGAGGCAGTGGTTAGATGGGAGTGGAAGAAGGAGGAGTGGAATCAGAGGGTAAGAATATAGTGGTCCACAAGTGGAGGGACAATATCAAGGTTTCATCTTCTTCCTCATAAAAGGGAATGAGGATGTCAGGCTCCAAAGGGTTTTCTTTGAGGCTGGAGTGGACAGAGGGTTCCAGAGAGATTTCTACTAGAAATGGGGCAGAGAGTTGTTGCCTTAAGTGACAGGGGTCAGGGTTCCTGGGTGGTTGAGAAATGATGATGGTTCACAGCAATAGTGACCATTTATGAGAAGCTAGATCTTTTGTTACACTTGGTCTGGATAGGAACAAGTGTAGCCTCTGTGAAACAAGGGGTTGAAGATATTGCCAGGATAGATGATCTAGGGACAAGAATATTGTTGAAATCAAAGGTCTTGATGAGAAACAAGGGTTGCCATTGGAGGAAACAGCCACAGGTATCATTCAATCGAATGTCAAGATGAATGTAACACAATCAAGTGAAGTATTACAAGTCAAGAGCATCCAGTCAAAAGTAGGACAAGGACTTCCAGAGGTTCTTCCCACTGAAGGGTTGACAAGGGATGGGCTGGATTGCAAGAGATACTAAAATACAAGGAGTACAGTAGTGAACACTAGGGTGAAGCAATTAAGGTAACCCTAAAAAGGGAGTAACAAGAAAGAGACATGTGCAATGAAATGCACTGATAACAAGAGGCTATAAAGAAGCACTGAACTCAAAGATAATGATGACAACTGGTAAGTCACCATTCAAGAGACAAGGGGTAGCTTAGGCACCTAGACAGCACCACTAGACAACACCAAGAGTCAAAAGAACTAGACTGGGGAATCTAGTTCTCAAGCGACCTGTATTTATACTATCAAGAGTTATGCATGGACCATGTAACTATGTCTACCCTAAAGTGATCATGTGCACACAATGAGGCATAAGGCTATATACCATAATGCTATCATGAGGTCAGCTATACACCATAAGGTGATCCATGAGGTGATAGAAGTTAATACAAGTGGAGATTAAACAACAGGTTACCATGAGGTGGGCTAGACCATGATGTCATAGATAAGTGATAAAAGGTCTGGACCATAACGTCAATGTAACAATGTGAAGAGTGAAAGGAAGGTCCAGACTAGGGGCACTGCTATGCTTAGTAAGCAATGGGCACTAAGGCCAGTGAAGGCACTAAACAAGGCCAATAACTATAAGAAATAATAAGTAGACACACAGTTAAGACAAGAGAGGAACCAGGGAGTTAGAGTTCCAGATCAAGAACCATAGGCTAGGGTTAGGGCAAAGTTACATTACCATGAATGGAAGTTGTAACAAGTACAGAGGAGATCTAGCTTAGAGAATACAAAAGATATGGATGGGTTTATATAGTATAAGAGAAGGAAGCTGAATAAGCAGATGTAACATGATGCAACATGATGGAAGAATGGTAAGTAATCTGCAGTACTAAAGATAAGTCAGAATGACTGCAGATGAGTAATGGTTACAAATAAGATGAGTCAGGATGACTGCAGATGAGTTATATGGAAAGTCATAGAAGGTAATGGAAGGAATGATGACTAAGGCAAGTGAGTAAGCAGAACGATGAGTAATGGATATATAGTCATCATAGAAGAAAGGTAATGGCCAAAGCATGGTTCGAATGCAGCTACTTAGTAGTGTTGAAGTATCCTAATGACATGCTTATGAACTCATCCCCTATCCCTCTTATCTACCATATATATAATAGATAGATAAAAGAATAGTACATATGGTCTTGTTAAGCACCGAGGATGATGAGGATGAGGGGCACTTGATAAACAACCAAACACCGATGAGGTCGATAGGAGAGTGAAGAGGTGAAGAGCGAGGATAGAACGGTAGCGAAGGCTAGCGTTCAAGGAGGGGCTAGATCAGTGTGTCTGGATAAGGAGATCCAGCAACTATTGCACAGAGTCAAGCAAAGGGTAAAGCAAAGGCTGAACACCGAGGATATAATCCAAGGGGCGAAGTGATTGCAATAGAGGAAACAATACAAGACTGGAGGACTACTGGCTACGACAGGCATATATACTACTCGGTATTGTGCATGGACCAAGTAACTAAGCCGGCCCTCAATGACATGCAGTGTCCACATGTAACTGTGAGGGTACTCTCTATGAGTAATCCATCAGTCAGCAATGACATCATAAGTCTAGAAGGTCACGTGATCAGGTCTAGCCCGTGTCACGTGATCACCAATCAAAAATAACTCGCTATACTAAGAGATAAGATGAGTGCTGAAGATAAAAGATAAGCGCCATCGATAAGATAAAGGGAACTCATATCTGATAAGATAAGATAACAATCTTGGAACCTTGTATGAAGAGGGTTCATAACAGGTCTGAGTAGTCGACAGGTATCCCTGTCGATTATTACTCAGTCCAGGTCCACGGATGCATTCACTCTTAGTTGTTCCACCTCCTACCCTATTCTACAACATAATCGACAACTCTACCTGCAGCATGCCTGACGCTACCACTATCGATGCGCAGGTTATCACTTCCCAGATTGAGACTGCACTCAACAACCCCTCCAGGTCGCTGGCAATCCCCTTGCCACTGTGATCCTCACCTGGATAGTGGGAGTGCTCCATCTCTTCCTTAGGCTCATCCATGGCTCTAGCCTGGAACTCCTCACCCGTATTGACTCCATCATAGAGGATCACCCGCTTCTTCAGAAGTCCCATGACAACAAGGCCAATACCAGATTGAGTAAGGGCAAGGCACCATCAAGAGGGGGCAATGCCATATGAAATTGGCAACGCTGCTCCAAATGCCATGCCCAAGGTCACATAGTTACTGTGTGCCTGACCTCAGATCCCACTAGTATGAAGAAGCATGTAGCACAGAACCAGAAACAATGCAGAGCTGCGAGGAGCAAGGCCTCCGCCCCTGTTATGCCCCCTGTTCTCCCACACTACCATACTCCATACACAGCATCCATGTCCCCTGCTGATTCCCCATACTTCACAGCCGCTTTCATAGCCAACGCTGAGAAACTCCGCCATAGACGCTGCCAATCAGGACGCGATCGAAAGAAGCATCGCAATTCCTCAAACACCACAAGTTAAGTGAGCCTCGCTCACTTCTGGGGGAAGTGTTGAAGTATCCTGATGACGTGCTTATGAACTCATCCCCTATCTCTCTTATCTACCATATGTATAATAGATAGATAAGAGAAATAGTACATATGGTCTAAGTAGTCAACAGGTATCCCTGTCAATTATTACTCAGTCCAGGTCCACAGGTGCATTCGCTCTTAGTCATTCCACCTCCTACCCTATTCTACAACAAGTAGTCCATAGTAAGAATGAGAAAAAGAAAAGATGAATCATAACAACTACCAAGTCACTGCATTCAAACCATGCCTTGACTATTTTTTTCTTCTATGATGACTACATATCCATTACTCATCACTTCACTTATTCACTTGCCTCAGTCATTATTCCTCCCATCACATTCCATGACATTTTTCATGACTCATCTTCTTTGTAACCATTACTCATCTGCAGTTATTCTGATTCATCTTTATTACTGTGGATTACTCACCATCCTTTCATCATATTCCATGATGTTCCACCCACTTATTCAGCCTTCCTTTCTTATAATATATAAATCCATTCACATTCCCTATATTCCCCAAGCTAGATCTTCTCTGTACTTCACTATACATCAATACCTTGAATCTAGCCCATCCTTGCTCTTCCCTTCATGGGTGAATCTCTGAAAGTCCTCATTCTACTTCTGACTGGATGCTTCTCATTTCCCTTGACTTGTAATACTTCACTTGATCATGTTACTTTTGTCTTAACATTCAATCAGATGATACCTCTGTCCTTGAACCATCTATCTCAACAGTTATTCTTGTCTCTCATTGTGACACTTGATCTTGACAATACCCTTGCCCTCAATCTGTCTATCTTAATGGTTACTCTTAAACCCTTGTTTTACAGAGGCTACACTTGTTCCTACCTGGATCAAGTGTAAAATGACATGGCACATGCACAGGATTAGGGCATGATCTGTGTAGAGAGCACTATGCATTGGGCTCAGTGCCAACAACAATAGCAGGGAGGAAGGAGTGTGGAAGAGAATGAAGCAGCACTGCCAGTAAGATCTACTGGTTATGGCATGGCCCATGTGGAGAATGCCATGTGTTACACCTGAGTGGTGGGGGAGGAGGGAGTGTGGGAGAGAATCAAGCAGCAGCAATGGCATGACACATGTGCACATGCTTGGCAGTGGCAGCAATGAGGAGTGTGAGCATAGGAGAGAACCAAACGGCATGCTCAGCAGCATGACTGAGAGGGATTCAGAATGGCAAGTTCCATGCTGTGAATAGCTGAGCATGACCTCTTCTACTTGTATCAGCATTAGAGCAAATGAGTCAAGCCAAAGTCTACTTGGGGTATTTGTGGCGTGAGTTATTGCTGGGGTCGGCCGAAAGGGTTGTTGAAGCCTAACAAGGCTTGACAACGTAATTCAGGGTCAAGCCTTATAAGGTTTCTTTTTCGGGCACCATAGGTGTCGGCAAGTGCTCGGCGAGTGACACTGGCGTGACAGCGGTCAACTGCACGATCTCAAGAACTACTGCATCGTTTTTGCTCGTTTAACTTCGTAGACGCAGGAGTAGTCTAAAAAATAATGCATGTGCTGTATAATGGCAAAAGTGTTGTATATTTTGTGTTGTGCCGATTTGGGGGTAGGTGCCAAAGTGGGGGTCACAGCCAAGTTGATCTCTTTACCGGGGCTGTGTTCAGATTCGTTGCCGGCTTCAATATTAAATTCCCTAGCTGCCCTAGTGCGGACTCATGCAAAGTTGGATAGCGCCTTCTGACTAAAGCATGATAGCCATGGCAGCCTCGATTGGAGATCACCGACACTCACCGCCTTGACCATGGACCGGTTTATAAAGTGGCGGCTAATGGCACATCCTCATTCGATATCCCAGCTGCCATGACCTCCTCCGCACCACCAGAGGTGATCATCCCCGCAACTTCGTCTTCACAAGAGGTACTCTCCCGCCTTTTTCCAGGCGTTAAGCCCTCGCCTTCGGTCCTCGCCCCTGGCCGTGTGCCTAACTCGGGGCCAGAGGCTACGGCAGCGCTGCTCGCAGCGCTCAAGCACAACCACGAACAGAGCCATATATTTTTCAATGAATTCAGCTTCCATAAGTATGTCTTCTCTTGTTCCGCGCCAGACTATGAATTGATCAGTCACACCCAGCCACTCCGCCCACCACTTGCTCGCCATCTATGCACTCGGTGCCCCTGGGCCCATAATCACCGCTGCCTACGAAAACACCCACCTCGTCCATATGCGTGCTGCGTTTGTCGCGCCCGGTGCAGTGACCATCACGGACGACAACTTTACAGATTATCTAGGCAACGATCAGTGAGCCCGGAGATTCCCACCTTTCTTCCCTGTTAATACTGGGTTCAGATATTACAACGCCTATCTTAATTACTTCCACCGTGTTGTGCTCGAGCCGGGTGCTACCATTTCTTCCATCCTAGAGAAATATGTCTTCTCGTCGCATTACAATGTCCGTACTCCCAAAGAGGGCGCTCACCAACCGGAGATGCTCAATCGATTTCTCGAAATTCTCATCCACCCCATCATTCACGTTGGTTACGGCGCCGAGTTTGGTTTGATGGGTCTAATCGCGGAAGGTACCTCGTTCCTCGCGTCATCACCATTATCACTGGCTCATGTGATTAAAAAGGTCTCGCGTGGACGGCAGTGCACCCTGCTAGCCTGACTACCCTTATCACGCGTCTGGTGTTTCCACCCACACGCACCGCTACCGTAACCGATGCGGAGAGAGAGGGTAAGTTGTCCCCACTTTTCTTAGGTCTTGCCTCATATTTTGTGAAGCAGAGCCGGAGTGGATGCCAAAGCCAGGCTCGTGCCTCAGAGCGCTGAACATCCTGTCTCTCATGCTCCGTGACCCTCGTTTCGAATCCAAAATTCTCGAAAAGCACGAGTGTGGTATGGTGCTCCACACACAAGGCGAAGTAATCAATCGATATGCTGAGTTGTGGGACTGCCACATCGAAACTCAGGAAGACCTGGAAGCACGTCTCGAGGAACTTATCTGGGTCGCGACCATTGTGTATGGCGTCGGAAGCTGGGACGGAAACGAAGCCGAGTATCGTGCTGACTTTTTCACGTACGTGGAACTGCCTTGGATGTCGTCACATTCTGATTGTTATGCTCAGCGCGCACATCGTGACATCAGTCTTGTTCGTCCCGACTCTCTGCGCGCACTTGTCACGCCCATCGCAAACGAAGCTACTCCGTGCACACTTTTTGGCGAGCATCACTTGGTGGCTCTTCCGTGGCCGTCCGGGCTTTCCCCTCAATGAGTTCATGAGTCAGCCTCTCCCTCCCCTCCCTAATGCCCCGTCATCCAAGTACTCCAACACTCTACCGGGCTCTCAGCCAACCGCAGGTGCCAGTGCGCTCCCCTCTTCAACCTCCCCTTATGCCACGACTCCGAACCCGTGGTACGCCATTCTTGCCAATGCGATCGTGCATCCCAGCGACCATCTCTGCAAAGCCCAGCGGGCGCTGGCGCACTTCAACGTGCTGTATGGGCAGCGTGAGGCAGGGTTTGTCCTCGACTCATTGTCCAAGGATGGGGTGGACGTGGATCCCGAGTACGGGTATCTGGACGGGAGTCTGTTTCTGCGCGTAGCTTGGCTAACTACGGGAGCACTCGGATGGGTCACACACGGCGAGACGGACTCGAAGGCATGGGGCTTCGAGGAGTTCCATAGGGAGGCGGTGGCAGAGTTGGAGTTTCTGAGGAGTCAGGGAAGGGCCTAGAACATGATGAAAGCCGGTTGCAGTGACATTCGGACGTCTGGTGAGTCCAGATAGACAGCTCTTGACAGGTATTTCTATGTATATACAAGATGTAGAGGTTGATTGGTAGGATCATAATCCCACTCATACTAAGATTGAAAGCGTGAGTCATTGCTGGTTACTTATGGGCCATGCAAAGGAATCCATACCCAGGTTCAACGTTCAACGTTCATGGTTGGCGATGACCGCTTGACAGCGCTCACATCTCGACCGTGACCATCATTCCTCAGCGCCACATCAGTTATTCATTGAAATGACTCATCGGAAGACACAGCGTCCGCAGCAACATCCAAGCATTGCACGAAGTCGGAAGTCCAATATTGCCGTGTAAGGCGTGGTTCGTTGTCAAGCGCGGGGATGCGTGTTTGCACGGCTTGCTGAGGCTGCGTTGGGGAGGATGGCAGTCCTCATGCATTATGGGGATATGGGGCCTTCACATGTCTCCCATATCGGGGCCGATGACCTGTTCGATTTATAGGGGATTGTCAGAAGATAAATCAATTGTCTGTCTGCAAACAATGACAGAACGGTGAGATGGCCGAGCGGTCTAAGGCGCCAGACTAAGGATCAGGTCATCAGATGACCAAGTATATCTGGTCCGAAAGGGCGTGGGTTCGAATCCCACTCTCATCAGATTTTTGATCCCGTAGTGTGTGGCGGATCGCTGTACGGTTTTGCTGTGGCTGCCCATCTGATCACATCCGCAAGTGAAAGGATGAAGAAGTCGAGTGTGAAGCATTCTCTGTTATGCAGTGAGGGGGTACTACTACCCTATTTCGTTCTATTTTGCTGCTACGCTTCACCGAGGACCCGACCAATGAAGTCTTCCGAAATAGGCGATGGTCCGCGACGCGACGCGATCACGTGTTACACGAGGCCATACCTAATGGGGTAAATTACATAATTTGAACCAGAAAAACTGGGTCGAGGTGAGGGTGCGGCTTGTTGTCCTCTGCCACGAGCCTGTTGCGATGGACGTCACATTCGGTGGCAAGTATAGGCTCGAGGAGGAGATCGCCAACGGTGGCTGCGGTGCGTATACTTGGTCCGTGCACGTTTTATCCTACAGTCTCATCCAACCATTTTGTAGGCTCCGTTTTCCTCGGTGTGCACACCGTAGCTGGGAAAGAAGTCGCTATCAAACTCGAGCCAGCCATTCCACGTTCCCTCACATCACCCCTTCGTCAAGAATCCAAGGTTTACAAGTCCCTCATGGGTGGTCCAGGTGTTCCCTGGATCATGTACTCTGGCAAGCAAGGCGACTACAACGTCATGGTCATCGATCTCCTCGGACCCTCATTGGAGGATCTTTTCAAGGTCTGCAACAAACACTTTTCTCTCAAGACCGTTCTTCTCCTCGCAGATCAACTCGTGAGTCTTTTTACCACTATAGAGGCAATATTAATCATGGTTACGCCCTCTACCCACGATCATCTCTCGTTGCCTAGATATCACGTCTAGAATTCATTCATTCCCGTTCATTTATACACCGCGATGTGAAGCCTGCCAACTTCGTGATGGGTCTGCCGTCGTCGTCAACTGCAACTATCGTAAATGTTATCGACTTTGGTCTTGCCCGTCGTTTCAGGGATTCCAGAACAGGCGAACATCTTCCCTACAAGCAAGAAGGCAAGCATGGAGTGGGGACAAGTCTCTTTGCCAGCTTGAACGCACACCGTGGCGTTGGTTCGTCATCCCGCACTAACTCTATGAGTAACGTAATCCCTAACACCGCCACAGAATGCGCGCGTCGCGATGATCTTGAGTCATTAGCTTATATGCTAATCTATTTTCTCCGTGGAACACTCCCATGGCGGAAGCTGCGCGCACCCACTGTATCCCAGACTTGGGATCTCATCCTACATGCGAAATTAGAAGCGCTTGATCTCCTACTGCCTGCATTATCACCCGATCATGTTTACCTCCACAAGGAGGAACAAGCGTGTCCTCAAGATACATCACAACTAGAAGAAAACCTCGATGAGAACGATGAAACGCACTCCATGGTCGAACAATCTCATCCTCTCCCCCCGTTCACTGTCTGTACATCCCCTCGTCATCCCCGTCCGCGTTCACAACCGCGCGCCCCTACTCGTTCACGTTCACGTGCCCGCTCTCCAACTCGCCCTCCGGAAACTCTTACTCCCTCTCCAGCGCGTCGTCGCCATCATCGCAAACGGTCGTCTACTGCTTGCCACCGTGAAACCCATCAAGAGGACTTGTACTTGCTACCCCCAACAATTCCAATGACAGCCACTCTCCCCGTTGAATTCACCCTGTTGCTCACTTACGCTTTATCCCTCTCCTTTACCGATCTTCCAGACTATGATGGTCTGCGCGATATGTTCCGCAATTTGGGACGTCGCTCAGGTGTCCGCTACGCGGACGAAATCGTACAAGGTGACAGGTCTGCCACCGAATTCGATTGGGTCCGC
>JBBPMR010001099.1:0-11981 GCA_038090415.1 Rossbeevera mucosa | reverse complement strand
CAATGACAACAACAACAACATGGTGTCCCAGTGACCACAACTGGAATAATGGCGATGACAACAACCATTGCGGCAACAGCAACAACAACATTGATGATGTGCCACAGCAATGGCAATGGCAGGATGATTATGGGGTGTCCCGGCAACCGCAATTGGACAACAATGATGACACAGCATCCTGGTGACCACAACTGGGACAATAGCGATGACAACGACCATTGCGGCAATGGAAACTGTTATGTTTCACTGTTTCTGTTACAATTCATACAGACCCCCATCTCTTTTCTTTCTCTTCTCTTCCTTCTGCCCTCTATGTCTCTTTCTCTATCACCATTTCCATGTACACTTAGTCATCCACAGCTTCTTATGGTTCCTTACTGCAGATTACCTACTCATTCTACAGCTTTCTATAGCATTCCATGACACTACTTTTATTTGACCAATCATAGCCACTCTTATTGTTCTTTTCCTACTTATAAGCGACTCAACATTGCTTCTCCTTTTCCCTAACCTTGACCTCCTCGAGTATCCCCTAGATATGTCTTGGAATATATCCCTTGTCCCCTTGAACTCTCTGTGTGACCTTGTCCTGCACTTGAAAGGACACTTCAACCTCCAAGCTTTTAACCCAGCTTCATAGGCTGTCTTTGTCACTCTTAGCACTCAGTCTTCGATCCCTTGACTCTCAAAGAACCTTGTTGTCTTGATCCCTTCGATCCTCAAGACTCCCTTAGTCTCCCTAGTCCTTAGTTGTCTTGATTCCTCAGCCCTCAGGACCCCCTTGTCCCTGCTCTTCACTCCAAGATCTTCCTCTTGAGGCTACACCTGTTTCTACCCAGACCAAGTGTAATAAAAGGTCAAGGTTTCTACTTTTCGAGCCTACTGTTGTTTGTAGTGCCCCACCATTTCGTTTTTTAACCCCCTTAGACCAAGGAGAGGATCTGTGTGTTCGAGCTGTGTGGCCCTATTGGGAGCATTGAGTGGTGATGATACGACATTGTGTGTGTGAGACAATGGTTGGGCGAAAAGCCAAAGGGTTTTCCGGTCCGAAACTGATCTTGAACCTGTCGGGTGAGAGCGCGCTGTGTGGGCGGGTTGGGCGCCGAACAGCGTGGCTCGCCACGACAGGTGTCGAGTGGCGCAGCATCAGGCAAAATGAGTTGTGCGAATGCTTGGTCGAGAGCTGAGAGATGGGAGAGGCGGGCGGGTGTGAAAATGAATGTATCAAGGACTAATGAATGCTAGGATAGATAGAGTGACTACTGTAGGAGCATGGAGAATGAGAGAAAAGAGGCGCCGGCCACTTCGCTTTCTCTCGCACAGACTACAACCTGGGCTTGCCTCATGCCTCGGCTACTCGCAGGCACCCATCTGTGTGTTCGAGCTGTGCAGCCCTATTGGGAGTGTTGAGTGGTGATGATACAATGTTGTGTGTGTGAGACGATGGTTGGGTGAAAAGCCGAAGGCTTTTCCAGTCCGAAACTGATCTTGAACCTGTTGAGTGAGAGCACGCTGTGTCCCGTGGTAAAGGAGTGAGTGACACAGAGCAGCAGGAGTCTAAGCCCTTGGAGAAGGAGCGGTTTTGTACCTTGTGGCTCATCTAACTGGGGGGAGGATGTACTTTTGCAGATGGTCCATGACTTCAGGGTGTTCTTGTAGGAAGGGAGCCAGGACGAGCACATGGTGGCGGAGGTATCTGGTGAAAGCTTCACTAGACCAATGATCCAGAGTTTTTACTACATCGAATGGGATGCCTAAAAGGAGGTAGTGGAGGGTGCCTCCTATGCAGAGGCTGTGGCCCTTAAGGGTAGGGAGGTCTGGATGCGCATGAGCTATGGCATCGATTCGCTTTGTGACTTCTCTTTTGGATAGCAGTCGCATTCCGGAGGGGTGGTTCCATGAGAAGAGGTGCGCAGCTTGCGAGTCCCTGTTGATGTGGAAGTGATTGTCTAGGGCTGATTTGGGGTTGACGGAGGAGCTTGGGTCGAATGGGGCACATAGAACGTCTTCGCCTTGAGGGTTTGTTTTTGTGCAGGGTAGAACGAATTTTATGACTGGCAGTCCTTCATGGTTGGTTGAGAAAGAGACTGCCGAGCACGGGATGTGTTTGGATGCGTCAAATCTGGAGATTGCGGGAACTATGAATTCACCGAGTCGAGCAATGCAGAAAAAGGTTATGGTGATGCATGCGAAGAAGGCTGCATCTCCTGGGTTATTGAGGTTGAGCGTGTTGTGGAAGCGGGTAAGTATTTTGATGGAGAACGGCATGCACGTGGGTCGCTTGGAAATAGCTGGGGCTAATTTGTTGGTGCCATCTAGGATAGCTTTGAGTTCCACTGTGTTAATGTTCCAGTCCAGGCCGTGGAGTATGTGCCATGCACAGAGGGCGGATGCGAAGTTGGCTATTGTGGAGCCTGCATAGGATCCTGCACAGTTGGCTAGGAACGAGGCCAACACATTGCGGTCTATCAGGGCGCACTGTGAATCAGGTATGTTGTTGAGGTCGCAGAAGACGTGGAAGATGAGAAGTTCTGTATCATATAGTTCTGTAGTTGAGTCTGTCTGTGCTGTGCCGATGACAGTGAGTATGTGGATGAGGTCGGCTTCCTGCAGTGCTCTGTCTCCCGTGGCTCCTGAGATTGAGCGAGGGGGGATGGTGCCAGGTAGCCACTGTAGTAAACACTGCTTTGCTGAACAGTGTGGGTGAAGAGGGGAAATGGCAGGTGTCAGGCTGGGTTTGTAGGGGCGTGGTTTGGACTGGTCTGTCGATGTCGATGGGCGAGGGAGGGTGGGACCAAAGCATTGACTCGCATGCGGAGGGTCTTTATGGGTCTGTGAAAGCGTTGTCGACGAGGTGGTCGAGCTTGCATTGGTGTGTCCTGGTGCGCTCGTTGATTTCTTGTTCTCGTCTAATGTCGCTAAGCAGTTTAGTGGCAGGAATTGAGCACCTTCCTTCATTGAGGGCCTGCTGCTCTCCTGGAGTGACAGGTGCATCAAAGTCGACAATGAGTTCCCCCAGTGCTGGTGGGAGAATGATAGGAGGGAGAAGGAGTTGGTGGGGGCCATATGTGCCTCGAGATGGGTGGTCAGTGGGGTTGTTTCTGCTGGGCATGAAGCGAGTGATGATGGAGCAGATGGGGAATGCAGGTGTTGTGCAGTATCCATGTATGCGCTGAAAAACAATGTTGATGAGTTTGTTCCGGTGATGTCCGACTCTCCAGCTCTCGATGATGCTGGTGTTGTCTCCGTGCACGAGGAGGTGCGTGTCCATAGGTACTGTTCTTGCAATGGAGAGAACGAGGAGCTCGAATTCGATTGCTTTGGCCCAGGCAATGTCTCTTTTTCCGTTGAGGGTTTGTGTTACAATTGGCCTGGATAGGGTCAGTTGTAGACTCGATGGGGGCTAAGGCTAAGGCTGAGGAGTCCTAGGGTAGACACCAGAGGACGACGAAGGGGGAAGGGAGTCTGAAGGGGGATGTTGCGAACACTGTGAAGGAGCAATCGAGATAACCCTAAGATAGGGTCGTAGCAAGGAAGAGGGATATGCACAATGAAATGTGCCAATCAATGGTCGCAAAGACAAGGGACTCGAGGGTAAAGTGATGACTCTCTTAGTTACCGTTACTCAAGACTCAAGGGCAAACTAGTATCCACTCAAGAACTAGAAGTGCGAGAATAACAAGAGAACTAGACTGGGGGTCTAGCTCACAAGCGTCCTGTATTTATACTATCGAGGGCTATGCACGGACCATGTAACTATGTCTACCCTAAAGTGACCATGTGTTCGCCATGAGGCGCGAGGCTATGTACCATGATGCAACAATGAGGTTGGCTATACACCATGAGGTGATCCATGAGGCGATAGAAGTTAATACAAGCAGAGATGAAAGACGAGAGGTAACCATAAGGCGGGCTAGACCATGTCGTCATAGATAAGAGATAAGGACCTAGACCATGATGTCATGTGACAATGTGAAGGGTGAAAGGCGAGGTCTAGATTGGGGGCAATGCCAATGATTAGTCAGCAAGGGGTGCTAAGGCCAGTGGTGAGTGTTAACAAGGCTCGAGCGCTAAACCAGGCACTAACTATGAAAGTGTCAATACGAGAACAAGAAATAGAATACGCGCTAGTTGGAGGATAGGAGTTGGGGTTCCGGATCAGGGACCATAGGCTAGGGTTAGGGCAAAGTTAGGTTACCAAACACCGAGGTTCGTAACAGGGGAGGCCTAAGGATGACTAAGGCGAAGGGTTACCTTGTGAGCTTCACCATGAAGCATAGCACAAGGGTTTGGACGAAGGAGACCGAAGGGGAAGGCCTTGGGTCGACGAAGGACTAGAGTGAGGAGCACATGCTCAGAGATGAAGGGTTTCACTGAGAGCAGGTATATTTTGAGAGTATCAAGTGACAATTGAGTAGCTCTAGCTTGAGGTTACAAGGACGAGTATCTAGGGTTTATATATGAAGGAGATGGAATGTCATGGAACATGACAGAAGGGAATGTGTCATCCGCAGTATGGATGAGTCAGAAGAACTGCAAATGAGTAATTGTACACTAAGCTGATGACGAAGCGAGTGAGTCATGATGAGTAAGGGAAAGATTGGTAATCCGCAGTTATGGATAAGTCAGAAAGACTGCAGATGACTAAAGTACTGTGAGTACACAATTGATAAGAGAAAGGCATAGTGGTAAGTGTTAATGAAGAGGGAAAGGAGAAGGGAAAGGAAAAAGGAGAAAGGAAAAGAGTAGGGGCAAGTCGTAACATTACCCCCCTTGTAGGCTTCAGTTCACCGGAATGAAGTAGTCAGAATTGACCACAGGGTTCTCCTGTCATGTTAGACTCAGCGACTTCATCATAGAAGTCATCACCGTAATCGCTGATGTCATCTCGAGAGTCTTGTCGAGGGGGGGGAATGGGGAGGGGGCGATTGGATGACCTGGAGGAATGTCTGGAGCCTCTAGA
Organism: Rossbeevera mucosa; assembly: GCA_038090415.1. Taxonomy (NCBI): domain Eukaryota; kingdom Fungi; phylum Basidiomycota; class Agaricomycetes; order Boletales; family Boletaceae; genus Rossbeevera; species Rossbeevera mucosa. The sequence goes on along the minus strand of JBBPMR010001099.1, from coordinate 7,018 downwards.
ACGACGGGAGGACAAGGAGAAGGAGGGGGAGATGTGGGGGGCACATCGACAAAGGGGACAGCTCCTCTGGATGTGTCCTGGTTGCCTGCGGAGGCAGAAGGGGCATTGATAGTCTGGGCAGTCGACTCAAAAGTGTCCTAGACGTCGACATTGGAAGCAGGAGGAGGGGAAGAGGGGGTGTCCTCGGGAAAGAGGGGAATCCCTGGTGGTTGTTCGCAGATCCAGTTCGACGCTGTCCACAGAGACAGGTTCTTCTACGATGAAGGAAGAGGAGGGGGTGGAGGGGGACTTGGGGACCAGAAAGGCAGGGTTGATTCCTTTATAGTGGTCATGCTCCGAAGGGGTGACTTCCTCAGAGAAGTGGAGGGCTTCAATGCGGTCAAGCGCCTCGATTTCTGCAGGGTCGAGAGGGGAGGAGGATGCAGAGGGGGTGGGAGGAACTTCGAGGAGACCAGTTGGAGAGACCGCTTCAACCTCTGCAGGGAAGGAGAAGGGGGAGGGCTCAGGCGAGAGGGGGGAGGAGGGGACAGAGGTGTAGTTGGCCATTTCAGCCAGAAATCGATCGATGTCATCCACAAACTCCATCATGCCCAGTTGGTGCATGGCCGAGAGGAGTTGTTCCTCGATGGCTCGGTGGGAAGCGAATACTTTGGAGGCCAGGAAGGCCTGACTACCTTCAGAGGAGGAGAGCATGGCATTGACAATGGGGAGGAGGCGGGAGGAGTGTATGAAGGCAAGATAGAGGGAGTTGAGAGGGGAATCAATATCTACATGGGCAGAGATGGGGTGGTGCATCCTGGAGTCCTGCAGATAGGCCCTAAGGCGACAAATGGAGGGGAGGAGGGCTCATCATTTCGGAGGCGAAGGGCGTAGGTGGGAATGTCCACAGCGAGGACAGGGGGATGGGAGGAGGAGACAAGAGGGGGTGACATAGGACGCCAGAGGATGGGGGTATCGTCGATTATGGGGGTGGGAAGAGGAGAGCTAGGTTCCACCAGGTTTGGACCATCTGATAGAGGAACATCGCTCCTAGAAAGATCAGAGGGAGGACTCGAAGCAGAAAGCGAAAGTGGAGGGGTTGTAGGAAGAAGGGAAGATTCAGTAGAAGGGGATGGGACAGAGACATAGGACATTGTTGGTTTGGTGATGCGTGGGGAGAGGTTTAGAGGGGAAAAACGGAGGGATGGAGTTTTTTATATGCAAGCAGAGCGGTCTTGGCATGTTTTAATTCCCACTCAGGGATCCAGGTGTCTTCTTCTGCAGTATGTCCCTTTCATTGGATCAGGAACATTCGGTTCCTAGCAGAGCCTCTGTGGCGTATGATCTGCAGTATTTCATACTCTTCTTTGCCTTCTACTAGGTCCGGGGGTGGAGCTGGGAAGTTCAGACCATGGACGGAGTTTTCGCAATAGGGTGATAAGAACGAGGCATGAAACACATTGTGGATGCTCCATGTTTTAGGGAGGCATAGTCAGTAGGTGAGGGGGGATAGTACCTGAATAATGGTAAAGGGTCCTTCTCGTTTTGGGGCGAATTTGGAGGAAGTGAGGGAGCGTTTCAAGTTCTTGGCTTCTAGCCAAACCTTATCTCCTTTAGCGAAGGGCTTGAATCCTCTTCTGTGGTGAGCCTTCATGACCTGTCTAGCAAGTTCATGAGCAGCTAAAGCCTCGTCTCTAGCAGCAGTAAGGGACTTCAGGCGAGTTTCTACAGCAGGGAGGTTGGTTTCGGTGAGGATGGTGGGGAGGGGATGGGGGTCGAAGCCCATCATGAGAAAGAAGGGGGATTTGCCAGTGACAGAATGAGGGCGATGGTTGTGGGCAAATTCCGCATGGGTGATCCAATCAGCCCATGTGACAGGGTTATCACCGCAGAAGATCCGAAGATAAGTCTCGACTTCCTGATTGACCCACTCCGTTTCTCCATCAGTTTGAGGGTGATAGGCAGTGGAAAGGGAGAGGTCATATCCAAGGACTTTTCCAAGTTCTTTGGCGAAGGAGGAGGTGAACTGAGGGCCGCAATCAGAGATGATTTTGTCGTATAGGCCAAATCACTTGTAGACTTTATGAAAAAAGAGGGAGGCAATACTCTCAGCGGTAACAGTTTTCTTGGTAGGACAAAGTATTACCCCCTTTGTAAGGCCATGGTCTACCATGACCAGTAAGGAATCAAAACCAGAGGAGGAAGGAAGATCAGTGATAAGGTCGCAGGAGACCTGCTGAAAGGGGCAAGAGGAGGATGATTTGATGGGAGCAAGGGGGGGGAAGTGGGGTGGGTGTTCACTTTGCATTGTTGGCAGGCAGAGCAGCCTTCGACATCCTTGCGAACGAACTGAGCAAGACCAGGCCACCAGTACTCAGCAGAGTGTTACACTTGGTCTGGGTAGGAACAGGTGTAGCCTCGAGAAGAAGGTCCTAGAGCGAAGGGCAAGAGCAAGGGGGTCTTGAGGGACAAGGGATCAGGATGACTGAGGGCTGGGGAGACTGAGGGAGCCTTGAGGATCGAAGGGATCAAGACAACGAGGTTCTTCGAGGATCGAGGGATCGAAGGCTGAGTGTTTGAGAGCGACAAAGACAACCTATGAAGCTGGGCTAAGAGCTTAGAGATTGGAGCGTCCTTTCAAGTGCAGGACGAGGTCACACAGAGAGTTCAAGGTGCAAGGGATATATTCCAAGACATATCTGGAAGGATACTCGAGGAGAGGTATTCGAGAGAGTACTCGAGGAGGTCAAGGTTAAAGGAACTAGGAGCGATGTTGAGTCACTTATAAGTAAAGAGAAGAACAATTGAAATGACCATGATTGGTCAGTAAAAGTGGTGCCATAGAACGCTATGGAATATGGGGGAATGAGTAGGTAATCCACAGTAAGGAACAATAAGAAGCTGTGGATAACTAAGTATTACATGGAAGCAGTGATAACGAGATAGACATAGAGAGTGAATGAGGAAGAGGAAAGGAAAAGAGATAGAGGTCCGCACGAATCGTAACACAGAGACAAGTTGGCGAGTTTTGAGGTAGCCTGGGTGGCCAGCGGAGGGGTGGTCATGGGCACGAGAGACAACGTCTTTTCGGAGTGAGGCAGTGGGGAGGTAAACACGTCCTGGTAGGTAAGAATGCCATCTGAGTATTTCCAGTCAGAGAGACGAGAACGGAAGGCAGGTGGAATGATCTCCTCAAGACTCTGGAGAGCATTTTGGATGAGGGAGTCATTACCAGCAGATGAGGCGATTTTATTGCGGAGGGCAACATCGAAAGCACAGACAAAGAGGTTGGAAGGGAGCAGAGTGACTGCTTCATTGTCTTTTGGGAGGAGGGACAGTTTGTCAGGGCGTCGAGAGAGAGCATCTGGGCCTGCAAGAAGCTTTTCAGGGACATGAATTATGCAAAGATCAAAGTCGGCAAGGTTGAGGAGCCAGCAGGCCTATCGACAATTGAGGTTTTGGGGGGAGCAGAAGTATGTGAGGTTTTTATGGTCAGTAAAGACCTGGGTGGGGAAGGGAGATCCCCGAAGATAGTGCTTCCATGCTTGCAATGTGCGGATAACCGCAAGGAGTTCACGATCATAGATGTCGTAGATTCGTTCAGCAGGGATGAAGGACTGGGAGAGGTAAGAGCAGGGATGCCAGTCTCCATTAGAGTTGGTTTGAAGGAGGATAGCACCAGTGCATCTTGAGAGGCATCTGTTGCGATGGCAAAAGGGGCAGAGAGGTCAGGGAGGCAGAGGACTGGTTTCGAGAGGAAGGAGGCCTTCAGGGATTCGAACATGGACTGACAGGCAGGGGTCCAATCCCAAGGTTTGTCCTTCTTGGTAAGATCTATGAGGGGACGAGCGATGTTGGAGTAGTGGTCGATGAAACACCGGTAGAAGTTGGCAAAGCCAAGAAAGGATCGAACATCTTTGACTTTGGAGGGAGCAGGCCAGGAGGCAATGCCATCCAGTTTGACAGGATCCATAGCTAGGGTACCAGGGCAGACGATCATTCCAAGGAATTCTACTTCCTTGGTGGCAAATTTGCATTTTTTGAGGTGCAGGTGGAGGTCAAGTTCCTGCATGCACTGGAGAACTTGTTGGATGTGTTCAGTATGGGAAGCATCATCAGGGGAGAAGATTAGGAGGTCGTCAATGTAGATAACCAGCCACCCTTCAGTGATCATATTGCGGAAGAAGTCATTCATAAAATGCTGGAAGGTGGAGGGGGAGTTGTTCATCCCGAAGAACATTACAGTGGGTTCATAGAGGCCTTTGTGGGTGATGAAAGCGCCCTTCCATTGGTCTCCCTCTTTGATGCAAACATTGTTATACCCCCATTGGACGTCAAATTTGGTGAAGACTTTAGCTCCTTTGAGTTTGTCGACCAAGTCTGAGATCAGAGGTAGAGGGTAGGCATCTCAAGGGGTATGTGAGTTTAGGTAGCAGTAGTCCTGGCAGGGACAAAGTTTTCCGTCTTTCTTTTTGACGAAGAAGAAGGAGGACGCTTGGGGAGATTTGGATGGACGGATTTTTCCGCTTCGAAGGTTTTCTTTGAGGAAGGATTCAGTGGCTTTTTGCTCATCGGGAGAGAGAGAGTAGAGCTTCCCTATTTTAGGGACGAAGGTCTCGTCAAGGTGGATGGCGTGGTCATAGGGTCTAGGGGGAGGGAGGCGGGAGGAGGCTTCTTCAGAGAAAATGGATCCAAACTCCAAGTATTTAGAGGAAAGGGAGATTTTGGGCTTAGATTTCTCAGCTTTCATGGCAAGATTTGTAGCAGTGGTAAGACGAGCAATGAGAGTAGATCCCTGAGGGATGAACCTAGATCCGCATCACATGATGCAATTCATTACTCGGTTTTCCATGGCTCTCCAAAGATACTGATCCTCAGTCTCGAATTCAAGATAGTTGTAGAGGTTTTTGTCATGGACGGCATGCACATTGATATGCTTGGGGAGTTTCAGAAGGGGGAACGGCAGCTTCTGAAAATGGGAGTCGTGACGCTGAAGGTCAGCAGTGTGGAGGTGGTATAGATGGGCAGACATATCAGAGTCCTCAGAGATGGAGAGAGTCTGAGCTTTCCAGTCAATAACAGGGTTTGTGTCTCGCAGCCAGGGGAGTCCTAGGATGGTATTTTCGTTTCCACAGTCCATGATATGAAAGAGGACTTTTTGGGTAACTCCTTTAATGTCGACAAAGAGGGTGGTGGAGAAGAGGATGTCGCCTTTTTTGTTAACAGATTGGTCAACATTTCAGACTCTGATGGGGGTGTCTAGTTTGGTCCTGGGGAGTCGATGTTTTCAGATGAAGGACCAGTCAATGCAGGAGATTTCTGCACCACTGTCCACTAGGGCGGTGGTTTCGACGGCTTGGAGGTTGTGCGAAGGTACAATGAGACGAATGGGGATCTTCATTGCTTTAGAGGACTTAGATATAAGTACAGGTGCACAAGTAGTAGAGATAGGAGAGCCTTGCGTTAAACGAGGTCTCCTCTTTAAAAATCCCAAGAGAAAGCAGTTTTCCCAACGACCTTTTCATCGTCAGAGTTTTCCTCCATTTTGATGAGGGCTGGGGTGTCCTCTTCTTTGGCTTTAGCGACCTTTTTGGTGAATCGCTTGCGGGAGGAGGAGGCTGGAGTGGAGGAGGTGAAGGCAGAGCAGGAGGAGGCATTGTGGCCAGGTTTCCTGCAGTGAAGGCAGAGTCCTATTTTGAAGCATCGTTCCCTTTCCTCAGGAGTGAGCTTTGCAATTTTTACCACATCTACGTCCATAGCATTGGGATCTTTCTCTTTAGAAGAGTGGACAGTGGTCTGGGGGACGAAGAGATGAGACTGGGTTCATCCTCTGTGGAGTTTGGCAGTCATGGCGGCGCAACATTGATAGTCATTGAGCCTCTGGGCATTGGTATACCAATCTGCGACAGTGGTAGAAACCTTTTCCATAAGGTAGACTCGTTCAGAGAGGGAGGGGGGAACGCCTGTAAAGAAGAACTGGCAGAGAGTGGCCTCTTCTTTGAGACCAAAGATAGCGACCCTATTTTGGAACTGGGCGATGTAGGAGGTGAGGGAGAGGGAGAATGACCCATCACGCTTGGTTTCCATACAAAAGGAGGAGAGCCAGGTGAGAGTGTTGGCAGCTGAGTTGGAGTGCTCGAAAGTTTTCTTAAACTCATCGAAGAAGTCATTCCAGGTTCCTAGGGATAGGGAGCCTGCAGAGAGTCATTTGGAGGTGAAGGTGTTGGCCCAAGAGTAGGCAGTGCCTTTCTTCATGAAGGAGAGGGCAAATCCAACCTGTCTCTCATCCGAGTGGTAGGTATCTTTGTTGATAGCAAGGTACCGCTGGACAGAGCGTATCCAGGGCATTGCTTTATCCTGAGAACCATTGAAGTCCTCAGGTTGGGCAAGGCAGAGTTCAGTGACTTTAGAAGATGACATGATACAAGGGGAAGGTGGTGGGAGGCTAAAAAGGGATTGGTGGGCGATTGGGGTGGGAGAAGGGGGAGTAGGGGGTTTGGAAAGGGTGAGACTCAAGGATAGCTGGTGGGCTAGCTCAGTGTCAAGGGTGATAGCATTGTCTGGTTCTAGAGTTGAGGGAAGAGTAAGATCTGGGTCTAGATCTGTATCTTCATCACTAGTTTGACGAGGAAGGGACTCTGGGGACTCAGGAGGATGCTGGCCTTCTCTCCAAGAGGAGGCAATGGCTAGGGCTCAGTGGGTTGAGGAGGCGAAGGGGTTCTGTGGGGTGGAAGGGGGGTGCCTTCCTTTAGGTCTCGAGTAGAGGGGTTTGGGAGGAATGGTGAAAGCGGTTCACAACAATGGCGACCGAAGGGAAAGCTAGAGCTTTTGTTACAACTGACCCGGGTAGGGTCGGTTGTAGACTTGATGGGGGCTAAGGCTAAGGCTGAGGAGTCCTAGAGTAGACACCAGAGGATGACAAAGGGGGAAGGGAGTCCAAAGGGGGAGGCCTAAGGACGACTAAGGCGAAGGGTTACCTTGCGAGCTTTACCATGAAGCGTAGCACAAGGGTTTGGACAAAGAAGACTGAAGGGGAAGG
>JBBPMR010001098.1:0-11983 GCA_038090415.1 Rossbeevera mucosa | reverse complement strand
GAGGACGAGGAAGAGGAGGGGGAGATGCAAGGGGCTCATCGTTGAAGGGGACAGCTCCTCTGGATGTGTCCTGGTTGCCTGCGGAGACAGAAGGGACATTGATAGTCTGGGCAGTTGACACGAAAGTGTCCTAGGCGTCAACATTGGAAGCAGGAGGAGGGGAAGAGGGGGTGTCCTCGGAGAAGAGGGGAGTTCCTGGTGAATGTTCGTGGGTCCAGTTCGACACTGTCCACAGAGACAGGTTCTTTGATAATGGAGGAAGAGGAGGGGGTAGAGGGGGACTTGGGGACCTGGAAGGCAGGGTCAACTCCTTTATAGTGATCATGTTCCGAAGGGGAGACTTCCTCAGAGAAGTGGAGGGCTTCAATGCAGTCAAGTGCCTCGATTTCCGCTGGGTTGAGAGGGGAGGAGGATGCAGAGGGGGTGGGAGGAACCTTAAGGAGGCCAGTCAGAGAGACTGCTTCAACCTCTGCAGGGAAGGAGAAGGGGGGGGACTCAGATGAGAGGGGGGAGAAGGGAACGGAGGGGTAGGTGGCCATTTCAGCCAGAAATCGGTTGATATCGTCGATGAACTCCATCATGCCTAGCTGGTGCATGGCTGAGAGGAGCTGTTCCTCGATGGCTCAGTGGGAGGCGGAGACCTGGAATGCCAAGAAGGCCTGGCTGCCTTCAGAAGAGGAGAGCATGGCGTTAATGATGGGTAGGAGGCGGGAGGAGTGGATGAAGGCGAGGTAAAGGGAGTTGAGGGGGGAGTTGATGTCCACATGGGCAGAGATGGGGTTGTGCATCCTGGAGTCCTAAAAATAGGCCCTAAGGTGTCGAATGGAGGGGGAGGAAGGTTCATCGTCTCGGAGACGAAAGGCATAGATAGGGACATCTACTGCAAGGACAGGACAAGCAGAGGAGGGTACGAAAGGAGATGACTCGGGGCCCCATTGGAAGGGGGTATCGTCAGTTAAGGGGGTGGGAAGAAAAGAGCCAAGTCCCATCAGGCTTGGACTGCCTGACAGAGGAACATCGCTCCTTGGAAGATCAGGGGGAGGACTCAAAGCAGGAAGCAAAAGTGGAGGGGTTGTAGGAAAAAGGAAAGATTCGGTAGAAGGGGATGGGGCAGAGACATAGGACATGGTTGTTTTTTGGTGGAGCATTGGGAGAGTTTTTAGAGGGGGAAGACAGAGGAATGGAGTTTTTTATAAGCAAGGAGAGTGGACTTGGCATGTTTTAATTCCCGCTCAGGAATCCAGGTGTCTTCTTTCGCAGTATACCCTTTTCATTGGATCAGAAACATGCAGTTCCTAGCAGAGCCTCTGTGACATATGATCCACAGTATTTCATATTCTTCTTTGCCTTCTACTAGGTCCGGGGGTGGAGCAGGGAAGTTTGGACCATGGACATCATTTTCACGATAGGGCAATAAGAGGGAGGCATGAAACACATTGTGGATGCTCCAAGTTTTAGGGAGGTGCAGTCGGTAGGTAAGGGGAGATAGGACCTGGATGATGGTGAAGGGCCCTTCTCGTTTGGGGGCAAATTTAGGGGAAGTGAGAAACCATTTCAGATTCTTCGCTTCGAGCCAAACCTTGTCTCCTTTGGCAAAGGGTTTGAATTCTCTGCCATGGCAAGCCTTCATGACCTGTCTGGCAAGTTCATGAGCAGCTAAGGCTTCGTCTCGAGCAGCAGTGAGGGACTTCATGCAAGTTTCTACAGCAGGGAGGTTGGTTTCAGTGAGGATGGTGGGGAGAGGATGGGAGTTGAAGCCCATCATGAGAAAGAAGGGGGATTTGCCAGTGACAGAATGAGGGCAATGATTGTGGGCAAATTCCACATGGGTGATCCAATCAGCCCATGTGACAGGGTTATCACCGCAGAAGATTCGAAAATAAGTCTCGACCTTCTAATTGACCCGCTCCGTTTCTCCGTCAGTTTGAGGGTGATAGGTGGTGGAAAGGGAGAGGTCATATCCAAGGACTTTTCCTAGTTCTTTGGCGAAGGAGAAGGCGAACTGGGGGCCACAATCAGAGATGATTTTGTCATACAGGCTGAAGTGTTTGTAGACTTTATGGAAAAAGAGGGAGGCAATACCCTCAGCAGTGACGGTTTTCTTGGTTGGGCAAAGTATCATCCCCTTTGTAAGGCCATGGTCTACCACGACCAACAAGGAGTCAAAACCAGAGGAGGAAGGGAGGTCAGTGATAAGATTGCAGGAGACCTGTTGAAAGGGGCGAAATGAAGTTGATTTAATGGGGGCAAGAGGGGGGAAGGTGGGGTGGGTGTTCACTTTGCATTGTTGGCAGGCGGAGCAGCCTTCAACATACTTGCGAACAAATTGAGCAAGGCCTGGCCACCAGCATTCTGTGGAGACAAGTTGGCGAGTCTTGAGGTAGCCAGGATGGCCAGCAGAGGGATGGTCATGGGCTTGAGAGATGATGTCCTTTCAGAGGGAGGCAGTGGAGAGGTAGATTCGGTTTTGGTAGGTGAGGATGCCATCTGAGTATTTCCAATCAGAGAGATGGAATTGGAAGGCAGGGGGAATGGTGCCCTTGAGGCTTTGGAGGGCATTTTGGACAAGGGAATCATTACCTGCAGAAGAGGCAATCTTATTGCAGAGGGCAACATCGAAGGCATGGACAAAGAGGTTGGGGGGAAGTAGGGTGACCGCTTCATTGTCCTTTGGAAGAGAGAATAGCTTGTCTGGTCATCGAGAGAGGGCGTCTGGGCCTGCAAGAAGCTTTCCAGGGACATGAATCATGCGAAGGTCAAAGTCTGCAAGATCAAGGAGCCATTGGGCTTGTCTACGATTGAGGTTCTAGGGGGAGTAGAAGTAAGTGAGGTTCTTGTGATCTGTAAAGACCTGGGTAGGGAAGGGAGAACCACGAAGATAGTGCTTCCATGCTTGCAGTGCACGGATAACTGCAAGAAGTTCTCAATCATAGATGTCGTAGTTACGTTCTGCAGGGATGAAGGATTGGGAGAGGTAAGAACAAGGATGCCAGTCTCCATTGGAGTCGGTTTGGAGGAGGATGGCACCAGTAGCATCTCGAGAGGCATCTGTTGCAATGGCAAAAGGGGCAGAGAGGTCAGGGAGACAAAGGACTGGTTTCGAGAGGAAGGAGGCCTTCAGGGACTCGAAGGCGGATTGGCAGGTGGGAGTCCAGTCCCAGGGTTTGTCTTTCTTGGTTAGATCTAAGAAAGGGCGAGTGATATCGGAGTAGTGATCTATGAAGTGTTGATAGAAGTTGACAAAGCCAAGGAACGATCAGACATCTTTGACCTTGGAGGGGGTTGGCCAGGAGGCGATTCCATCAAGTTTGACAGGGTCCATCGCTAAGGTACTAGAACAGATGATCATCCCAAGGAATTTCACTTCCTTGGTGGCAAACTTGCATTTCTCGAGGCAAAGGTGGAGGTCGAGTTCCTGCATATGCTGGAGAACTTGTCGAGTGTGCTCTGTGTGGGAGGCATCATCAGGGGAGAAGATAAGAAGGTCATCGATGTAGATAACCAGCCATCCTTCAGTGATCATGTCCCGGAAGGAGTCATTCATGAAGCGTTGGAAGGTGGAAGGGGAGTTGTTCATTCCAAAGAATATTACTGTGGGTTATAGAGTTCTTTGTGGGTGATGAAAGCACCCTTCCATTAGTCTCCCTCCTTGATGCAAACATTGTTATATCCCCATCGAACATCGAACTTGGTGAAGACTTTAGCTCCTTTGAGCTTGTCGATCAAATCAGAGATCAAAGGCAGGGGGTAGGCATCTCAAGGGGTATGGGAGTTCAGGTAGCGATAGTCCTGGCAGGGACGAAGCTTTCCATGTTTCTTTTTGATGAAGAAGAAGGAAGATGCTTGGGGGGGACTTGGAAGGACAGATCTTTTCACTTTGTAGGTTCTCATCAAGGAAAGACTCGGTGGCCTTTTGCTCGTCAGGAGAGAGAGGGTAGAGTTTCCCAATCTTGGGGACAAAGGTTTCATCGAGGTTAATGGCATGGTCATAGGGTCTAGGGGGAGGGAGGTGAGAAGAGGCTTCTTCAGAGAAGACTGACTTGAACTCAGAGTATTCGAAGGGGAGAGAGACCTTGTGTTTGGATTTCTCGGCCTCCATGGCGAGATTGGTGGTGGTGGTGAGACGGGCTATGAAAGTCGATCCCTGGGAAATGAACCTAGATCCACATCTCATGATGCGGGTTAGCACACGATTCTCAGTGGCCCTCCAGAGATACTGGTCCTTAGTTTCAAATTCGAGATAGTCATAGAGGTTTTTATCATGGATAGCATGAACATTGACATGCTTGGAAAGCTTTGGGAGAGAGGAGGGGGGCTTCTGGTAGTGGAAGTCATGACGCTGAAGATCAGCAGTATGGAGGTGGTAGAGGTGGGCAGACATATCAGAGTCTTTCGAGATAGAGAGGGTCTGGGCTTCCTGTTACGACTTGCCCCTACTCTTTTCTCTTCTCCCCTTTTCCTTTCTCTCCTTCTTTCTCTCTTTGTCAATGCTTACCACTATGCTTTTCTCTTATCAATCATTTACCTATGGTACTTTAGTCATCCACAGTCTTCCTGACTCATCTATAACTGCGGATCAATTGATCTCACTTATCCATCTTGATTACTCATTCCCCTTTACCCTGCTTACTGTATTATGACTCATCCACAGCTTCTATGACTCATCCATACTGCGGATGACGCATTCCCTTCTATCATGTTCCATGATGTTCCATCTCTTTGGTATAATAACCCTAGACACCTATCTTGTAACACCAAGCTAGAGCTACTCGAATCACACTCGATTCTCCCTAGAATCCCTTCGCTCCTAAGCCAAACCTCTGTCTCTCTGAGCATGTGCTCTTCAAAGTTCTTCATCCTTGGGCATTCCCCTTCAGACTCCTTGGCCATGTTACGCTTGGCCCGGGTAGAGACGAGCGTATCCTCTGAGTAACGAAGGGAGACGAGGGACGAAAGGTTACCGCGTAGAAGTAGCGGTCGTTGATGCCGTTCTATCGATGGTAGAGACGACTGTAACACGATCTAGTGAAGTGTTACAAGTCTAGCGTCCAGTCAAGTGTAGGACGAAGACACGCAGAGTTTCACCCCAAGAGGGAAGACAAGGGAGGGCTAGATTGACGAGGTACAAGAGAGTACAGAGGAGATCTAGCTTAGGGGATATGGTCGGTATGGAAAGGTTTATATAAGTACAGAGAAATGAAGATGACTAATCGGATGGAACACCATGGAACACGGTGGAATGGAATGAGTAATCCGCAGTAATGAAGATGAGTCAGAAATGCTGCGGATTAGTAATGATTACAGATAAGTATGAGTCATCGTGACTGCGGATGTGTCAGCGTGAGTCATGATGACAAAGCGAGATTGAGTCATGAAGGAGATGATGACTAAGTAGATGGGTTAAGGGTATTATGTCATCATAGAAGAAAAGAAATGGTCTAGGCGTGGTTTGAACGCAGAGACTCTGTAGTCCGTAGTGAAAACAAGCAAGAAGGAAAAAGAAAATAGGCCGATCGTAACATTACCCCCCTGTTATGTCCAAGCTACCCAGCAAGGACTAGAAATCTCCATAGGAGGGGCCTGGGGACCCAGTGACATTAGCGTAGGCAGTGTCATCCCAGACGTCATTGTTGACCAGCGTGTCATCTTCGGATGGGGAGCGACGCCGGCGAGGAGAGGGGACAGGGCGGATCCGATTAGATCGATGAGAACGGTTAGAATGAGATGACCGAGCAGATTGGGGTGAGGAAACCGGGGAAGAAGCAGGGGATGGGATACCTGGAGGACGGCGTAAAGGGCAACGTCCCTGATTATGACCAGGTCGCCAACATAGACAAATGGCGCATTGGTAAAACATGCAATCGTTACGCCGATGTCCGAGACGGTGGCAGTGAAAGCATGCTTCATGGTACCGAGGATGTGACTGAGTGAGTGGGGTTTGTCCATGGTTGCCAGTCCAATGGGCTTCAGCCCGGTCGAGGAAATCGATTTCTTCGGATCCAAGCGGGGACGATGATGCGGACGGTGTGTCCAGTGAGGGAATACGCTGCTGCTGGCTAAGTTCTAAGAGATAACGGTCCAAGTCCTGTAAGAATTCCCCCATGCCTAACTGATAGAGGGCAACGGAGAGAGCACCTCGGAGTTCGTTCCGAATAGTGGATAAGAGGGAGCCTATGAAGCCGACGTGTGCTTGCGCTGTAACGTGAGACGCAATGGGGGTTAGGCGTTCGGCTTGGAGGTAGGCACGATAGAGGGCGTAGAGCGGGGAGCTGACGTCCAAGTAGGCAGTGATGGAAGTTGCGAGGCGCGAATTGGTGATGAACTGATTCATGAGACGAATGTATTCTTCGTCGGGGAAGTCGTCTCGAAGATGAGAGGCATAAAGTGGAACGTCGACGGACAAAATAGGGATGGGAAGGCGGGTGGAGGGTGTGGTAGCGATGGAAACAGGGGCTAACGCGTCAGGGTCCTGCTGGGGGCCCCAGGCGGCGGCGTGGCATTCTTCCCAGCTGAGGGCAGAGGGATCATCCCATCCGGACTGAGCGATAGTGGAGATAGTGTCTAAGGGCGAAGAAGAGGAGGTAGGAGAAGAGGTAGAAGATGGAGTAGAAGAGGTAAATTCGATGGCCATAGTGAGTAATGAGTTTTGAAAACGTTAAGAGCGACGTTGTGATTTCTTGGTCGAGGAGGATGGGGGTGAGGAAGAAAGAGGAAAAGCGAGAGGGTGAAGTTTTTTATAGTTTGTAAGTAGGGATTTGGCATGCCGCAATTCCGATTCAGCAATCCACGAGTCTTCTTCGGCAGAGTACCCTTTCCATCGGATCAGGAACATACGGCGAGATGGGGTTCCGCGATGGCGTAAGATCCGTTCAATTTCGTATTCTTCCTCTCCTTCTACAAGTTCCGAGGGTGGTGCAGGGAAGTTTTTCCCATGGACGGGGTTCTCGTGGTAAGGAGTGAGAAGGGAAGCGTGGAACGTGTCGTGAATTTTCCACGTTTTGGGGAGGCGTAATTTGTATGTGATCGGCGATAGGACTTTCGTGATGGTAAAAGGACCTTCTCGTTTCAGGGCAAATTTGCTATGAGTCATATTTCGGCGTAGGTTCCGAGCTTCGAGCCAAACCTTTTCTCCGAGGGTGAAGGGGGTGAAGCATCTGTTGGATCGTGAGGCCATTACTTGTCTGGCGAGTTCATGGGAAGCAAGAGCTTCATCGCGGGCAGCAGCGAGGTTCTTCAGGCAAGTTTCAACGGCGGGGATATTTGTTTCGGCGATAACGGAGGGAAGGGCACGAGGTTCGAAGCCGAGAATCAGTGAGAAGGGGGACTTATTAGTAACGGAATGAGGGCGGTGATTGTGTGCGAATTCAGCGTGGGAGATCAGGTCGGACCACGAGGTAGGGTTGCTTCCACAGAAGATCCGAAGGTATGTTTCCACTTCTTGGTTCACACATTCCGTTTCTCCATCGGATTGGGGGTGGTAAGCGGTAGATAGGGAAAAATCGTAACCCAGGAGTCGTCCGAGTTCTCGAGCAAAGGTGGAAGCGAATTGTGGTCCGCGGTCAGAGATAATCTTATCGTAGAGTCCGAAGCATGTGTATACTTTGTGGAAAAAGAGGGATGCTACGCCCTCGGCGGTGATCGTCTTCTTCGTGGGGCAGAGAATTACCCCCTTACTAAGTCCATGGTCGACCACGACCAAAAGAGAGTCGAAACCGGAAGAGGTAGGAAGGTCCGTGATGAGGTCACAGGAGATCTGTTGGAAAGGGCGGGAGCAGGAGGATTTGATAGGGGAAAGCGGAGGGGCGGTGGGATGTGTGTTCACTTTGTTTTGTTGACACAAGGCACAACCTTTGACGTATTTTCGGACGTATTGGGCAAGGCCAGGCCACCAGAATTCAGTGGCAACAAGTTGGCGAGTTTTCAGATAGCCCAGGTGACCGGCGGAGAGGTGATCGTGGCATCGCTCCAGAATAGAGCGGCGGAGGGAATCAACAGGGGGAACGTAGACACAGTCCTTGTACGTGAGGACACCAGAGGTGAATTGCCAATCAGAAAGGCGAGACCGAAATGCAGGGGGTACTTTCCCATCCAATGCTTGGAGGGCTTGCAAAACGAGGGGATTGTCTTTCGAGGAGGAGGCAATGACCTCGTTCAGCGAGGAGTCAATAAGGCGAACGAAGAGAGAATCGGGGAGAAGGACTGTGTTGTCGTTGTCATGGGTATCGGGGCAGAGATCGGAGTGGCGAGAAAGGGCATCCGGACCGGCAAGGAGTTTTCCTGCGACATGTATGATTTTGAGGTCAAAGTTCGAAAGGTCTAGGAGCCAGCGAGCTTGTCGACGGTTCAAGTGCTGTGCTTGGCGGAAGTAGGTAAGGTTTTTATGGTCTGTGAAGACCTGGACCGGGAAAGGGGAGCCATGGAGGTAATGTCTCCAAGTTTTGAGGGCGCGGATAATGGCGAGGAGTTCTCGATCGTAGATATCGTAGTTTCGTTCGGCGAGGGAGAATGTCTGGGATAAGTAGGAGCAGGGGTGCCAATCACCGTTTGAATCGGTTTGAAGGAGGATGGCTCCGGTGGCATACTTGGATGCGTCGGTGGCGATGGCAAAAGGGGCAGAGAGGTCGGGGAGTCGTAGGACGGGTTTCGAGAGGAATAACTGTTTTAGGGATTGAAAAGCTTGTTCGCAGGCAGGTGTCCATGACCAGGCAAGGTTCTTTTTGGTGAGGTCAAGGAGGGGGCGAGCGACGGTTGAGTAGTCTGGGATGAACCGGCGGTAGAAGTTGGCGAAGCCAAGGAAGGAGCGTACTTCCTTGACTTTGGTGGGTACTGTCCAAGAGGCGATTCCATCGAGTTTAACGGGGTCCATAGCGATTTGTCCGGGTTGGACGATCATACCCAGGTATTCAACCTCCTTAGTGGCGAAGTTGCACTTAGAGAGACGAAGGTGTAGGTCGAGTTCTTGCATCCGTTGAAGGACGCGTTTGGTTCGTTCAGTGTGAATGTCATTGTCGGGAGAGAAGATAAGGAGGTCGTCCATATAGATGATTAACCACCCTTCGGCTATCATATCGCGGAAAGAATCGTTCATGAACCTTTGGAACGTGGCAGGGGAATTGCATAGTCCGAAGAACATGACGGTCGGTTCGTATAACCCCTTGTGAGTAATAAAGGCAGCTTTCCACTGGTGGCCGTCTTTGATGCGGACGTTGTTGTACCCCCAGCGGACATCGAACTTGGTGAAGACCTTGGCGTCCTTAAGTTTGTCGACGAGGTCGGAGATGAGGGGGAGTGGATAAGCGTCACGAACAGTGTGCTCGTTGACATAATGATAATCTTGGCATGGACGGAGTTTGCCATCTTTCTTTTTGACGAAGAAGAATGGAGAGGCTTGGGGGGAGTTTGAGGGTCGAATCTTCCCCGAACGAAGGTTTTCTTCGAGGAAGTCGTCGGTGGCTTTTCGTTCATCTGGAGACAAGGGGTAGAGTTTCCCGATTTTTGGGACGAAGGATTCATTGAGGTTGATCTCATGATCGTAGGGACGAGAGGGGGGAATGTGATCGGTGGAATCTTCGGAGAAGACTGAGGCGTAGGCTCTGTATTCTTCAGGGAGGACAGGGGGTGGTTTTGCCTTCTCGGCAGCGGCAGCGAGTTCGGTGGAGGAGGTGATCTTCCTGCACAAAGGGGAACCGAGAGGAGCAAAACGACAAACTCCACGGATGACTCGGTTGATGGTTCTGTTCTCCTTAGCTCGAAGGATGTAGTTGTGAGGGTCGCTGTAATCCATATAGGATTGGAGACGATCCTGAGCATCGGGAGTGACATTCATATGTCATGGTGGTTTAAATGGGGTGAGGGATGGGGGGCGGAAGATGGAGTTGTGTCGATGGGAATCGGCGACATAGGTGGTGTATAGGTCTTTCAACTGGTCGCAGGATTCGTCGATGGAGAGCGTTTGGGCTTTCCAATTGATGACGGGGTTTGTAGAGCAAAGCCAAGGAAGGCCAAGGATGAGATTTTCCTTGCCGCACAACATGACGTGAAAGAGGACCTTTTGAGATACTCCTTCGGTGTTTACGTAGAGGGTACTGGTGTAGCGGATTTCGCCGTTCTTGTTTGTTGATTGGTCGACATTTCGTACCAGGATAGGGACGTCGAGTTTGGTGGTGGGGAGTCGGTGTTTTCGTACGAACATCCAGTCGATGCAGGAGATGTCTGCACCGCTGTCTATGAGGGCGCAGGTGTCAACGACTTTCATGGTGTGCGAAGGTACCACAAGCTGCAGGGGAATTCGCATAGATTTAGCAGATTGTGATACTAATACAGGGGCACACGTAGCACTAGGAGATCCTTGCGTTGATCGAGGTCTCCTTTTCAAAAATCCCATTTGGTCGCAGGAGTGAAGCGGACTCTTCCAACCGTTTCTTCATCATCGTCGCTTTCTACTTCTTCCAGCTTAGGTAGGTCTTCTTCGACACGCTGGACCTTTTTTTTGGAAGGTTGAGACACGAAGTTAGGGCAAGCCGCATTGGTATGTCCAGGTTTCCGGCAGCGGAAGCAGAGGCCTTTCTCGATGCAACGTTTGCGTTCTTCCGGGATAAGCTTTCCTACTTTGATGGCGTCTACATCCATGGCGTTAGGGTCACGAGTGGGGGTGGAGGAGGTTTGCTGAAAGGAGGTGATGTTTCTGAGGGGGTTGTGGGATTGAGAGATTACAAGATTCGCGGTGTCCCATTGGGACTGGTATTGAGTGGCACGTTTGTACCAATCGTCGATGGTGGTAGGGACAGTATCCATGGAGTAGATTCGGCGGGTGAGAGCGGAAGGGATCCCGGCTCCGAAGTACGAGATTAAGACATTTGGATCGACGATCTGGGCTTGTGCAACATTGTTGCGGAATGAAGCGATGTATTCGGTGAGGGAGGGTTCGAAAGGTCCCCCCTTTTTCTTTTGAACCATCCGCTTGGTGGATAGCCAGGCGATGGCGTTGTTGACGGTGTCGTGGTGCTTGAAAGCAGCCTGGAAGAGTTTCAGGAACTCCTTGAAGGTCCCGATGGTGACGTCTCCATCTACGTCGATGGAGTTTTGTCGGTAAGTCTGGGCCCAGGTGGCGGCAGATCCTTTGGTCATAAAGGAGAGGGCGAAGGTGACTTTCTTCGCATCAGTGTTGTATACTTCTTTGTTAACCTCCAGGTAGAAGGTAACCGAAGAGATCCAGGGTAAGGCTTTGGTATAAGAGCCATCAAAGTGTTCGGGAGGGGCGATGCGAAGTTCGGTGGGTTTGGACATGGTGGGTGGTGGTTGTTGGATGGGAGTGGGACTAGGAGGAGTGGGGTCGGGAGGTAGGGAGAGGGCGGTTCGTAAGTGGAGGGAAAGGGACAACGTTTGATCCTCGTCTTCGGGAGAAGGGATGAGGACGTCAGGCTCCGAAGGATTTTCTTCGAGGCTGGAGTGGACCGAGGGTTCCGGTGAAGTCTCAACGGGGTATGGAGCGGAGGGTTGCCGCCTTAAGCGACGTGGGTCGGGGTTTCTAGGTGGTCGAGAAATGGTGGCGGTTCACAGTAATGGTGACCGTTAGGATAAGCTAGATCTTTTGTTACGCTTGGCCCGGGTAGGGATGAGTGTATCCTCTGAGTAACGAAGGGAGATGAGGGACGAAAGGTTACCGCATAGAAGTAGCGGTCGTTGGTGCCGTTCTATCGATGGTAGAGACGACTGTAACACGATCTAGTGAAGTGTTACAAGTCTAGCGTCCAGTCAAGTGTAGGACGAAGACACGCAGAGTTTCACCCCAAAAGGGAAGACAAGGGAGGGCTAGATTGACGAGGTACAAGAGAGTACAGAGGAGATCTAGCTTAGGGGATATGGTCGGTACGGAAAGGTTTATATAAGTACAGAGAAATGAAGATGACTAATCGGATGGAACACCATGGAACACGGTGGAATGGAATGAGTAATCCGCAGTAATGAAGATGAGTCAGAAATG
>JBBPMR010001097.1:0-11991 GCA_038090415.1 Rossbeevera mucosa | reverse complement strand
CCGACGTCGTTTCCATGTCACGGAAGTATGCCCTAGCAGCCTCAATATCCATCCCCTGAATGGCTCCTTGCCAGTTGACTGCTGGCGCCTTAAAGGGGTTTGTTTGTTGCGCAGTTTTTTCTGCGGGGCAGACTTGTTTGCCCTTGAATTTATAGCATTCTTTGCGGTGTCCTCCACGCGAGAACCCACATTCGGTGCAGCGAGTAGAAGCTGCCTTGCAATCACAAGCTCGATGTTCTTCTTTGCCACAATTGTAGCAGCCGATTGCGTTGACTTGTCGGGCCCCTTGAGTAGAGGCAACTGCTGCGGCGAATGATTTGGATCCCCCTCCAAAGTCTGAGGGTTCTTCCCATGCCTGTGCGGCTCCGATGTCCATTGCATTTGGATCCTTTCGGGGTCCCTTGCGATACTTGAACGCTTCTATTGCTTCTCCATATTTTTGGAGAATAGGGATGTAATTGTCAACTAGTGACTGTCGAGCATCATCCAAATACACTTGCCGAATGATATCTTGGCGGGTGTTCTGTTCGAGTAAGGTGGTTCCCATATAGTCCCTGCAATTGGCTTCTTCATATGCGGTTAACCATTTGGTCAGGTATACCTGCATACGTTCCGTGTTGCCTTGCTTAAGGGCCATAAGCTTTCTCAATGCTAGATCCTTGTTGTTTCCTATTTGGAAACGATTTCTTAGTCCCCATTCAAGCACGGTGGGGCGTGGGTAGCTATCATTTACTCTGCATGATTTCATCTGGTTACGGGCCCACGATCCCGCACCATTTTTGTCTTGATCTTTCGATCCGATTCTAGATAACGTTGCCATGCATCTTTCCTTATCTGAGGGGTAGGCTTCCTCATTCATCTCCATAAACACTTGCATTTTGAGCCACCACTCCTCAAACTTTGAGTAAGTTCCGTCATATTGCCCAGGATCAGGGACAACCGAGATTTTCTTTTCCACTTTAACTTGTGGGGCCGGTTTTGCAGCTGCGGCTGTTGCCGCTGCCTCGGCAAGTGCTACTCGATTTTCAGATGCCTGCACGGTTGCATTCAGGGCATTTATGACTGCATTTTGATCTGCGATCTGCTGCTGCAGCGATGCGAGCAGAGCGGCGATATCGGCATTTGACATTTCTAGTGTAGGTTGGATTTGGTCCGAAGTTGGGGAGGAAGTCTAATTCTGGTGGGCAAGGAGGTGTGTCGTTGGGGTCAATTTCAGGAGTAGGGGAAATAAGCCGGGTGAAGTTTATGATGGGGGGATATTGCAATTCTGGGGTAACAGATTCTTCCTTTACTGCCCTGTAGCAGTAGTTTGCAGAAAACAAGAAGGAAGCTATTTTGACTGAGTGATAGCTCACAAAGAGACCAGCTGCAGTCTATCTAGGGTGATACTCACAAAGAGACCAACAACCTAGATATCTAAAGGGGAAAAAACTATACTAATATGAAGAGAGTCGGGGAACTGGGAATGCCTGGCCACAGCACAGATTTAGCTCTGTAAGGCTGCGAATCTTACAGAAGAGATCGTGATTCTGTTGTTTGCACGGTGACAACTCTGCTGCACTGACCCACTTTGTGCCAAGGGATTGATCCTGATTTTTGCGCAGACAGAAGGGTTTACTCGAATGTGATCTACCCTGTCAAAGCGAATGCAAACGATGCCAGACCAGCGTATAACTAGCAGTGGGGACTTGGTTGCTTTCTGAGGACGGTAACCTGGTCAAGGGGTCTCTTATCCTCAATGTGAGGGATCTCCCTTAAGTCTGGGATCCAACTATAACCATAGCAATAAACGATGACGAGAGGGGACGGCGTGATGAGGGCCTCGATAAGTTTGATGGATGTGTCACGTGTACCGGTGACAGGTGAGGTAGTGAGAAAAGAGTCTGTTCTTATGTTGGCAACGACCAAAACTATACAGTTAAGGCACTAGGTCACCACACAATCACAACACTCAAGGGAGGAACTCTGCTTTAGGTCGGAAATCAACCAGAACAGACTAAGGAGTCTGGCTGGTACTGGCATTGTTATATACTACATTACATGTGGTGGCCATGAGGCGTACTTTAGGGCAGGTGCTCAGTAAGCGATGATGTACCGTGAGATAAACTACTATATATGTATTAAGTGTTCACATGACTGTGGGAACGAGAGTCTAGAACTACAATATGAGGCTACCATGCGTTCAACATGCACTAGCCATGAGGTATGATGTCATAGTGGTCTAGACTTGAGTCACGTGACACGATAAGATAAGATTGAGCGCTAAGATGTGAGATAAGATTGGCGCGTGCTTAAATAAGATAAGATAAGATAACAAGGGCACGTAAAAGCTAGGTTAAAGAATGAGGTTTGTAACAACCACCTACCCTCCACTCCACTATCTCATTGTTCTAGTCATCATCTCCTCTATCCGCCTATTCCCTTCTTCCCCTTCTATCTTCGCTTCCATGTACACACTTAGTCATCCACAGCTTCTTATTGTTCCTTACTGTGAATTACCTACTCATTCCACCATATTCCATAGCATTCTATGGCACCACTTTTACTGACCAATCATGGTCATTGTTATTGCTCTTTCTTTCACTTATAAGCAGCTCGATGTTGCTTCTTGTATCTTTAACCTTGACCTCCTCGAGTACTTCCTTGAATATCTCTCCTCAAGTATCCTCTTAGATATGTCTTGGAATATATCCCTTGTCCTTGCAACCCTCTGTGTGACTTCATCCTGTACTTGAAAGGATGCTTCAACCTCTAAGCTCTTAACTTAGCTTCACAAAGGTTGTCTTTGTCACTCTCAACACTTTGTCTTCGATCCCTCAACCCTCGAAGAACCTCGTTGTCTTGATCTCTTTGACCCTCAAGACTCCTTGTCCTTGTCCCTTGCTCCAAGACCTTCTTCTTGAGGCTACGCTTGTTCCTACCAGGACCAAGTGTAACAGCCACGGTGATATGATTCGATAAGCCACATATGCGGCAGGGACCTGTCTGCAGAGTAGACTGCAAAGTTTCATGAGTGGAGGATGTAAAGGCAGAATTATTGGAATCAGCTGCCTTCTTTTGGCGGTACTCTTCTGAAAGGAGCAAAATGAATTCCTGAATGGTAATATATTGCACCCTTTCATTACCCCCTTTTGAGGTATCTTGGCTATGATAGCCAAGATAGGACAAAATGAAACCATTCCAAGATGGCAGCATTGCTCCAACTAAGAGGGACTTGAATTTGTGATCTTCGATGAATCCACCAGAAAGGTGAAGGTGTTTGTGGCATGGATACATGCGACCTAAAAAGAGAGGGATATCTTCATCAGCGCATGCTGTTGGAATTAGTGATGGTAATTAAGTTACTACACTAATCATCGACCTAGACACATATACAAGTGTCTATAGGGCAGCGCTTGAGAGTTACATTAAGTGTTACTCGAGTTACATTAGGCTAATAAGCCTTATCTAGTATATCTATGCTAATAGCATTAGTAAATGTACCAGTACTGCACTATATGAAGCACATACTGAGAAGCGCTATCTAAGGCACATCTGACCTGCCCTAAACAAGGGATCAACACACTGATCTCGCTTAGATAACCCAATTAGGAGAGTATAACTACCGATCATTAAATTGATCTTTCTATTGGTAATATGTCAAGTTACATGTGTAGATCATTGACACATTGTTATCTACCATTGGTCAATGTCATTCTGACACTGTTACTTACTCATCTTTGTTCTTATCATTTGATATTTAGATAGAGATTCATACGCTACTGGTTACTTTCTGTTTCAGCTTACTCATAAGCTGATCTTTATCTTTATCTAGAGAGTTAAATCTTCAACCTATTATTCTCTCTTTATTCATACTATACACATAGATAAATAGCATTCATGTACTATATAAGGGCTCAAAGATAGCCCTGATAAATACAAGCTGTTCTACAGTTATATTTCTACCTGCTTCGTTTAGCAATCTCCTCAAATTACCGGTGAGTTCTCCACCAAGTCTTTCCCTCGTTGCATACTGCGCCCAGAGAGATTCCCAAATCTCTTTAACAGGAGGCAAGAGAGGTCATACACTTCATATAGAAATCCAACAAGGACTTCTATGGCACAGCTGAGGGATGCAAGGGATCCTAAGCTAGGGAGAACTCTAGTAGAGACTTACTAGGGATTTGAGCAATCTGTAGTTGAGGCTAAACTGAAGCTATTTATCACTTGTTAAGTGGAAAACAACTTAGGTATTAGAGGGGCTGAAATTGTTATGCCTGGTCTGGATAGGAACAAGCATAGCCTCTGTGGAGAAAGGAACCAAGGTATCATCAGGATAGATGATCAAGAGACAAGGATATCAAAGAGATCAAGGGTCTCAACGATAGACGAGGACAAAGGATACCGCTTTGAGGTGGCGGTTGCAGAGGTCATTCTATTGATGTAGAAGCTGTTGCAAATGCTAGTCGTCACTCTATCTTTTTCGTTTTAGTGCCATACGTGCCTATTTCTTTTCTTTCATTTTGTACAAGTCCAGAGTGCCCAAATGTAACACAAGCACTCAGTCCTTTATCTTATCTTATCAAGCACTGCATTACGTAATATGATGTCACTATGACATCACAATCTAGACTTACACACTGTAAATGAATGTCAGTGCTTCTCTTCCATTTCACACTGCCATACATAGGCTTTTGCCTCATTGTAGTAGCATGTAGATTAGACACAGCATAGTCTGTGCGCATGTAGCTGTAAGTATATGAACTTGAATGCAGCAACAGAACAAGCCAGTCTTGTTCTCGTTGGATACCCTTTGCCAACAACTTTCTACTCTTAGTTAAGTTCGAGTGTGTGGCACCTACTGTAGACTTTGTCAAAGGTTGCCTTCATTAGAACAAGACTACTCTTTCTACCTGCTTGCATACTCAGACCCCAGAGTTAAGGGGAACCCTTCGTACTACCAGAAGTAAAACAGAATCCCTTGACCAGGTTACCATCACTGGAAAGCAACCATTTCCCCACTGCTGCATATACGCTTGTTCGGCATAATCGAATTGGTGGTATCGGATTTATTCAGTACAGATTCCCTCTTCGTGTAAATAAGAATAAAGTTGCTGGGACTGTTAGGACCCGTGATAGTGCACTACACACGGATTGGCAGGACGAGAGGCTGTCACGGAATCTAGACCCGATATCAAGCTAGACAGAATCATGATTTCTTCCATAAGATTCGCAGGCTTACAGACCTAAATCTGTGCTGTAGCCAGGCAATCCCGGTTCCTTTGACTTGTGCCAACAAGCGGGCGGTGCTCATGACACTGCAATTTTTTTTTTAGGTATACCCATTTGGTGGTTGATCT
The DNA here is from genome assembly GCA_038090415.1 of Rossbeevera mucosa. NCBI lineage: Eukaryota > Fungi > Basidiomycota > Agaricomycetes > Boletales > Boletaceae > Rossbeevera > Rossbeevera mucosa. The sequence continues at coordinate 6,652 of JBBPMR010001097.1, read as the reverse complement.
CTTCATGAGTATCACCGAATTAATAAGCAAACTGGATTTCAACAGGGACATTGTAGAATTCATGTGTAGTAATTTTAGCACCGAATCAGAAAAATTTATTCCCCCCAAACCAAAGTGGATACCAGTCGAATCCTTTGAACCAGTACCCTTAGCAAATATACAAGATCTCAATAGCTGGCCTTATTGGCTCCGAGATACGTTTAGAAAATCACTAGTCGGAAGTGGACCTCATGTAACCGAAACATAAGAAAGACACGGTTATGAAGCAGTAGCCAAATTTGTAATCAAACACCCCGCACTTCCCCCCCAAGAAATAATAGACCTCGATGGCGACGCTGGAAGAACTGCTGCAGTTAGTTCAGCAGCTAAATGCCAAACTAAACAATGTTGTGGTGGAGAACCATACTCTGAAGGACCGACTTGAAAGAGCCGAAGATTGTGCAGATGCCACAAAGACCCAAGCCGAGGAGGCTTGCCAGAATGTCGCTAAAGGAACCATTTTGACCATGGTGAATAAAAAGGTCACCATCGTCCCTGACCCTGGGAACTTTAACGGGGCCTATGGACGATTCGAGGAATGGTGGACCAAGATAGAGGTCTACCTGAAAATGAATAAAGAAGCATATCCAAAAGATGAGCATCAGACATATGCAGTATTAGTCCGCATTGGCTCTACCAAGGAAAAGGATGAGAACGGGGCAGGTGCATGGGCTTGGAATGAGCTCAAGAAAACCAAAAGTGAGAGCTACACATGGCCCACCATAAGCGAGATCGAAGCGCATCTTTGACAACGTTTCACCATGGGAAACGAGAAGGACTTAGCTGTGCGACAGTTAATGTCAATGAAACAAGGGTACAAGGAATGTACCCAGACCTTCTTGACCAGGTGGATCGCTAACTACAATCAAGCAATGTGTGGGGATGCTATGGGGATTGCCCTCCTTGAGCAACAAGTTAAGGCTAAAGTAATGAAGCCTATTTTCTTAGACAAAGCAAGGCAGAAAACGGTGCCAGCTTACATCACCGTTATTCAGCAATATGCTGAGTCTATCGAGTCCTTCGAGACTTGCATGAAAGTTCCTACCCCTTGGAGCTCAAAAAGGGAAAGGGACTCCGATGCCATGGACATTGATGGTGTCACAACAGACCCTGGTAAAGGTCCTGCCGGTTGTTACAATTGTGGAAAAAAGGGCCACCAAGTTAGGGAGTGTAGATCTCCCAAGAAAAATCAATGCAACAAATGCAAGTTTGTCAATGGCAGGCACCATGCCAAGTGTGCCAAAAGGATTAATGCCGCAGAGACAACCGCAGAAACAAACAAAGAAAAAGAGAAGGAGGAAGAAGATCTCAACGCTTGGATAGCTCAGATCGTAAAAACCACTTTAGGACAGGAAAAAGACAAATGTAGACTCACTGGGCAGTAGTTTACGTACAAACAATAGTAGGTTAGGAAAAGATAGTAGTTTCGCTTCTGATTTGAGATCTCGACGCCAAGATAGTGCTAGCTCATTTCCTTCTTCTTCAGTTTCTCTTTCTGATTTTGTAGCTGTAGATGAAAAACCGATCATACATAGCATTACGCTAGAAGAAAAACAAAAAAATAAAGAACCTGTATATGATATGCGACAGTTAGCTAGAATGGCTGTAGATAGTTTATACATACCGGACAATTTTGTAGATTGAAATACGGTAGAATATTCATGTTGTGGTAGCCCATCTGAATCATTAACCAACATGGTGTTCTCAGCAGAGCGTGACCACTGGGAAGTGGTGCTTAATTCCGTGTGTATTGAGGAAAGCGAGGATTCTAGCCCAGAGGATCGCCGAGTCTGGACTATCAACCCTCACAAGGAACTCGCACTAAAAATAGAAATAAAACAAAAAAACAAAAAGAGAGAAGCATTTGCCCTCTTGGACAGTGGAGCCAATGGCACGTTCATGGACCTGAAATGGGCCAACAAAAATAACATCCAGCTCAGGAGAAAGAGCCGAGAAATTCTCGTCTACAATGTGGATGGATCGAAAAATGCTGCCAGCAGCATTCGCTATGCAGCAGATGTCACTGTCAGGTATAAAGACTACATGGAAAGGATGGTGGTAGACGTGACAAATCTAGGAAAGAATCAGATGATTCTGGGACACAACTGGTTGGTCCACCACAATCCCATGATTGATTGGAAACACGGCAAGGTTATGCTCAACCGATGCCCTAGAGAGTGCCAAGTACTACAGGCACATTGGAACAACGAGTCAGAAAACAGATATTTTATTCAGAAAATCATGAAACCAGATGAGATAGATCTGGTGGAAAAACCCCTGGAGCCTGAGGAGGCTTTTAAGTTGGTACCTGAATGGTGCCACGACTATCTCGATGTCTTCTCAAAGAAGGCTAGTGAAAGAATGCCAGAGTGCAAACCATGGGATCATGCAATTGATCTTAAATCCGACTTCATGCCAAAGAAGGGTAGGATCATTCCCACCTCAGTTCAGAAACAAGAGGAGGTCTCGGCATTTATAGAATGTTACGATCCTCATTTTTCATCTAAGTCTTAAGTGCTCAAGTTATCTTATCTAGGCGCACATCTATCTTATCTTATCTTATCAGATTAGATTAGCGCTTGCAGTCATCTTATCAAGTCACATGATCGAGGTCTAGAACCTATAATGTCACAATAGTCTAGAAGATGATGTCATATGATGTCATACCTCATGCCATAGGCATGGTACATAGCCTTGCCTCATGTTCATCTCATGGATCACATAATCTGTGCTCCTCATTGCAACCTCATGGTATACTTTAACCTTATATAGTAGTAATAATTACACGACACATCATACCTTATCTCACACTTGCCCTAATGTAGCCTCATGTAGAACATGTGTACCGTAGTATATATTGAATGCAGTACCAGCCAGACTCCTCAGTCTGTTCTGGTTGATTCCTAACTAAACAGTTTCCCTCCCCTTTGAGTTATTAGTTTCGATTGTGGGTGACTTAGTGCAATTTCTGTATAGGTTTTGTTGTTGCCAACAAAAGAACAGACTCTTATTCTCACTACCTCACCCGTCACCGGTAAACATGACACAACCATCAAAACTATCGAGGCCCTCATTGCACCGTCCCCTCTTGCTCGTTTATTGCTGTGGTTATAGTCGGATCCCAGACTTAAGGGAGATCCCTCACATCGAGGTTAAGAGACCCCTGGACCAGGTTACCATCTCCAAAAAGCAATTGGATCCACACTGCTGTTATACGCTGGTTCGGCATAGTTCTAGTTCACATTGTCAGGGTAGATCCCATTCGAGGGAACCCTTCTGACTGCTAGAAAATAAGAATCAATCCCTTGGCACAAAGTGGGTCAGTGCAGCAGAGATGATACTGTGCAAACATCAGAATAGTGAGCTTCTTCTGTGAGACTCGCAGCCTTACAGAGCTAAATCTGTGCCGTAGCCAGGCATCCCTGGTTCCTCGACTCTACCCTCAATTCTTTTAGTATAGTTTTCTTTTTTTTAGATATCTAGTGATTGATCTCTTCATGAGTATCTCCTAGATAGACTACAGCTGGTCTCTTCGTGAGCATCACTTAGTCACAATAGATACCATTAAATTTTCCTCAAATTACAGTTATACCGTAAACTTTGCATGTCTCATCTTGCCCACGCCAATTAAGGAAGAATCAGTCACCCCTGATCTTCAATACCCTCCTATTGTTCCCGAGTACGACCCCAACGACATCCACTACCCCGAAATAGAAACCGCTACTCCCTACTTCCTCCCCAACCCCGTTTACACTCAATATGTCGAGTCAAGACATTGCCACGCTGCTGATAGCCCTCCAGCAGCAAATCTCAGATCAAAATGTGGTCATAAACACGTTGAATACCACAGCCAGACAGGCTGAAATCCGAGCCATCGCCACAGAAAACATGGCGGCTGCACTAACAAGCGGGACAGGAAGCACCAAAGTTAAGGTGCATAAAAAGATTTTGGTGGTGCCTGACCCTGGTACCTATGATGGCACATACAGTAGATTTGAGAAATGGACCACCAAAATGGGGGTCTTTATAGAAATGAATTCAGAGGCATATTCTTCGGAAAAAGAAAAGTGCTTGGCCACTCTGTCAAGAATAGGTTCAGTAAAAGCTGAAGACAAGAATGGTGCGGGCAGCTGGGCTCGTAACCAAATGCTCAAATACCAGTGAACGGGATCCTATCCCAAATATTCAGAGTTAATGGAGACCTTAAAAGGTTAGTTCTCCCTAGGAAACCACAAGGACATTGCTTTGAGGAAACTCATGGCATTGAAACAAGGAGCGTCCGAAAGGATGCAGGTCTTTCTGACCAAATGGATGGCACTGCAGGATGATGCTCAATGCGGTGACTACATGGGCATCGCCCTGCTGGAGCAAAATGCCCGGCAAGATATTATATGCCAAATATTTATAGATGGCAAATGAAGCAAAATGGTGGCCACCTATGTGGTCATCTTACAACACTACGTGGAGGCAATAGAAGCTTTCGAATACCAGAAGGGCCCATGAAAAGACCCTAATGCCATGGAAGTAGATGTCGTCCACCATTCCTGGGAAGAGCCTTCAGACTTTGGAGGAGGCTCAAAATCATTCACCGCGGCAGCTGCCGAAACAAAGAAGGTCCAAGCCACAGGGACCTTATCCTGTTACAACTGTGGAAAAGATGGTCACATGGCCAAAAATTGCAAGGCACCCTCTACTAGGTGTGCAGAATGTGGCTTCTCTCGCGGTGGACACCGGAAACAGTGTTCCAAAGCAGGAAAGAAAGTAAGAGCCACCAGAGAGCAAACTCCAAAATCAAGTGCCACCAATAGTCTGGACAGTATGAACATAGATGCCATTAAGGCATATTTAGATGCACGAGAGGTGGCGGGAAAAGCCTAAGGGAACCCCTATCAGGTAAGGGTCCCTTCCAGCTGTCCGTAGTTAGTAGTAATCTTGTACCAAGAGCTCGATGCCTAGATAGTGCTAGCTCGTTTCATTTTGATTTTGCTCGTAATTGTTTCAATTCCTTTTCTTCTCTCAATTCCGATGTTTCTTTAGATAGTACTGTTCCTTCTAGTTCTGTTTCTACTTTTATTTCATCTGCACAATGTGGTAGCCTACCTGCAGATAAAACTGAAACAGCGTCTCATATTGAGCGTGGCCCTGGTAAAAGGGTACTTAATTCTGTTATAAAACAAAAAAATAGTTCTCCTGATCACAACCCGAGTGATAGAAGAGTGCGCTCGCTAAAGCCTCTTTGGGAGATCACATTAAAAATCAAGATAATAGAAAATCATACAAAAAAGGCCTGCAACGCTCTGCTAGACAGTGGCACCAATGGAATATTTATAGACACCGAATGGGCCAAGAGAAATAGAATTCCTCTAAAACCCCTAGAACTAGTTGTTCCTGTTTACAATGTGGACGGAACTCTAAACGCCGCTGGCAGTATTGCATATCAAACAGATCTCATGATCGACTATATGGATCACCACAAGAAGGTCACAGCAGACATGACAAACCTTGGACGAAATGAAATGATCCTCAGTTATACATGGTTAAGGGACCACAATCCCGATATTGATTGGACCATAGGAGCTGTAAAGCTCAATAGATGCCCCGCCTCGTGCAAATCTTTGCGACGAATGGTGCTTTCCTCTGAAGAAGAACACGAACAATCATATAGAATTGCTAGTCTAGTGAACAATTTCCCCGTCAACCAGGAAATCACTCATAAAGACGCATTCAGTCTAGTATGAAAACACTATCATGAGTACTTAGATGTCTTCTCTGAGAAAGTATCTGAGAGATTGCTGCTACGAAAACCTTGGGATCATGCAGTTGATCTTAAGCTCAATTTCGTGCCAAAAAAAGGGCAGATTGATACCATTGGGACCTGTGGAACAGGATGAAGTCAAAAGTTTCGTGAATGAACAATTAAAGAAGGGGTACATTAGACCTTCGAAATCGCCAGACATCTTCTGTCTTTTTCATATCTAAAAAGGATGGAAAGAAACACATGGTCATGGACTATAGATATCTCAATGAAGGCACAGTTAAAAATAACTACCCTCTACCTCTCATTTCACAGATTATAGATAAGCTCAAAGGAGCTAAATTGTTTACCAAGATGGATCTAAGATGGGGATATAACAATGTCCAAATCAAAGAAGGCGACGAATGGAAAGGAGCCTTCATTTGTCATTTAGGGGCCTTCGAGCCTACCGTAATGTTCTTCGGGATGTGCAATAGCCCTGCAACATTCCAACAAATGATAAATGAAATTTTCACTGATGACGAAGACATTGTTATTATCTACATTGATGATTTATTGATCTTTTCAAAACACAATGATGTTGTGAAACATAGAGAAGCCGTACGAAAAGTACTTCAAAAGCTTTGCGAGAATGATCTATTTGTAAAACCCTCGAAATGCTTCTTCGAAGTAACAAAAGTGGATATGCTAGGCATGGATGTATCAGTGGATGGTATCACCATGAGTAAAAACAAACTTGATGGTATCGCTTCATGGCCAGCTCCCACCAATGTGAAAGGAGTTAGAAGCTTCTTGGGTTTAGCCAACTTTTATAGATGTTTTATTAAAGATTACTTGCTTATTGCTTGACCATTGCAT
>JBBPMR010001096.1:0-11998 GCA_038090415.1 Rossbeevera mucosa | reverse complement strand
CTATTTTTAGTGTGAGTTCTTTGTTAGGGTTGATGGTCCTAACTCGGCGATCCTCTGGGCTAGAATCCTCGCTTTCCTTGGTACACACGGAATTAAGCACCACTTCCCGGTGGTCATGCTCTTCTGAGAATGCCGTGTCGGTTAATGATTCAGGTGGGCTACCATAGCGCGAATCCTCTAAAGTATTCCAATCTACAAAATTGTCTGGTACATATTTGCTATCTACAGCCATCCTAGCTAACTGTCGCATATTGTATAAGGGTTCTTTATTTTTTTCTTTTTCTTCTAACGTAATGCTACGTATTTGAGGTATTTCATCTACAACTACAAAATCAGACAGAGAAATGGATGAAGGAGAAAACAAGCTAGCACTATTTTGGCATCAAGCTCTCAGATCAGAAGCAAAGGAACTATTTAAACCCAATCTACTATTTTTTGTATTTTCAGGTAAACTACTGCCCAGTGAATTTACCTTTACTCTTTTCCCGAGTCCATTGTGGCTTTAATGATCCGAGCTATCCGAGCATCAAGATCTTCTTCCTTTTCTTTTCCTTTGTTTGTTTCTGCGGTTGTCTCTGCAGCATTGATCCTTTTGGCACATTTGGCATGGTGCCTGCCATTGACAAACTTGCATTTGTCACATTGATTCTTTTTCAGGGAGCGACACTCCCTTACTTGGTGACCCTTCTTTCCACAGTTATAACATCTGGCAGGGCCTTTGCCGGATTCGGTAGTTACACCATCAATGTCCATGGCGTCAGAGTCCCTTTCCCTTTTTGAACTCCAAGGGGTGGGAACTTTCATTCGAGTCTCGAAGGACTCAATAGACTCCGCGTATTGTTGGATGACAGTGACGTAGGCAGGCACTGTTTTTTGCCTTGCTTTATCAAGAAAGATAGGCTTCATTACTTCAGCCTTTACTTATTGCTCTAAAAGAGTGATTTCCATGGCGTCTCCACACATGGCTTGGTCATAGTTGGCAATCCACCGGGTTAAGAAGGTTTGGATTTGTTCTTTGTACCCTTGTTTCATTGACATTAGCCTTCTTACAGCTAAGTCCTTCTCATTGCCCATGGTGAAACACTGACGCAAGTGTGCTTCTATTTCCTCGATTGTGGGCCACGTATAACCCAAGCTTTTTGTTTTCTTGAGCTTGTTTCTGGCCCAAGCTCCTGCTCCATTTTCGTCTTTTTCTTTAGTTGACCCTATATGGACCAACACTGCATATGTCCGATGTTCATCCTTTGGATAGGCTTCTTTGTTCATTTTAAGGTAGACCTCCATTTTCGTCCACCATTCCTCAAATCGTCTGTATGATCCATTAAAATTCCCAGGATCAGGGACAATTGTGACTTTTTTATTTACAGTAGTCGAGACTGTTCCTTTAGTGACATCCTCTGAGGCCTCCTCTGCTCAGGTCCTCACGACATCTACAGAGTCTTCGGCTCTTTCGAGTTGGTCCTTCAAGCTGTTGTTCTCTGCTACGATGTCATTTACTTTGGTGTTGAGCTGCTGAATGAGTTGCAGTAACTCTTTCATCGAGGCCATCGAGATCTATCTGTTCTTGTGGGGGTAGTACGGGGTGCTGGATAACAAATTCGGCTGATGCTTCATATCCATGTCTTTCATAAGTTTCAGTGACGGGAGGTCCATTGCCGACTAAGGATTTTCTAAAAGTTTCTTGGAGCCAATAAGGCCACTGATCAAGATCTGCGGTGTTTGCTAAAGGTACTGGTTCAAAGGATTCAACTAGTGTTCAAGTTGGCTTGGGGGGAATGAATTTCTCTGGTTCAGTGCTAAAGTTATTACACATGAATTCTACTAAATCCCCGTTGAAATCCAGTTTTGCGTATTTACTTGGTGATACTCACTAAGAGACCAATCACAAGTACTTCAATCTGGGTGATACTCACGAAGAGACCAACCACCAAATTGGTATTCCTATAAAAAAAAAGTATACTAACAGTGTCATGAGCACCGTACGCGGTTGAGAGAGTTGGAGGAACCGGAATGCCTGGCTTCGGCACAGATTTAGATCTGTAAGCCTGCGAATCTTACAGAAGAAATCGCAATTCTGTCTAGCTCGATATCGGGTCTAGATTCCATAGTAGCCTCTCGTCCTACTAATCCACGTGTAGTGCACTATCACAGGTCCTAACGGTCCCAGCAACTTTATTCTTATTTACACGAAGGGGAATCTGTACCAATAAATTGATACCACCCAACGATTATGCTGAATGAGCGTATATGCAGCAGTGGGGAACTGGTTGCTTTCCAGTGAGGGTAACCTGCTCAAGGGATTCCAGTTAACCTCTGGTAGTGTGAGGGGTTCCCCTTAACTTGGGGGTCTGAGTGTACACAGCAGGTAGAAAGAACTAGTCTTGTTCTAATGAAGGCAACCTTTGACGCGAGTCTAGGTGCTGCACTTGAACTCAACTGAAGAAAGAAAGGGTGTTGGTAAAGGGAATCCAACGAGAACAAGACTGGCTTGTTCCGTTGCTGCATTCAAGTATATATACTACTGACAAGCTGTGCTATGGCTATACTACATGTGTCTACAGTGAGGCAAGGTATGCCTTGAGATCCTTAGAGAGGGTCGGCCAATAATAATGGGCCATTATCAGGTCCTTCATCCTTCGAACTCCAGGATGACCTGCAAGTGGATGATCGTGATATTGGATAATAATGTCTTCTCACAGCTTGGAATCCTTAGGAATGTAAAGGGCGCCCTTCCATTTCAGTATACCATCATCTTCGGACCAGTGGGGTTTTGCTTCCTCTAACCCTTTTTGTGTGTATGATTCTCTATTCGCTTGCAACAATTCGATTCTTTCCTCAATAGATTTAGATGTGGGGAGAGAAGACCAAAAAAGGTGGTTGGGGAGCATCGTGATTTGGGTGTTGTCAAGCTCTACCCCCTTCTTATAGTCTGGCCTCTGGGACAGAGGATCAGCAGGATTAGATTTACCTGGGCGATGCAAAATCGAATAGTTGTATTGTTGCAGGAATTGAGACCAATGTGCTTGCCGGCGGGACAGGTTCTATGCGGTACGGAAATACTCCAGGTTTTTATGGTCGGTTAGAAGAATGAATTCTTCATTGGCATCAATCAGATAATGGCGCCACTCTTTTAAAGCATAGATGATGGCTAGCATCTCCAAATCAGCGGCATGATAGTTGTGTTCCGCTTCAGAGAGAGACTTAGAGATGTAAGCAATGGGGCGCCATTGATCATCATGAAGCTGAGACAATATGGCTCCAATGCCAATACCTGAACTGTCCGTTTCGACCTTGAATTGACCTGTATCCCTAGGCATAGCTAATGCAGGGGAGGAACAAATTGTGTCCTTCAATTGCTCGAAGGCGGATTGACAAGTGGGTGACCAGATAAATTTGGCATTCTTAGACGTGAGAGCATTTAGGGGGTGGACAATGATGGAGAAGTTTCAAATGAATCGTCTGTAGAAATTAAGAAAGCCCAGAAAGCTTCTGACATCTTTAACTGAACTCAGTATTGGCCACTTGCGAATTCCTTTGATCTTTATGGGGTCTGTTTGTATGCTCTGTTCACTGACGATGAGACCTAAATACTCCGTAGATGTTTGCTCGAACTTGCATTTACTGGGTTTGAGGTACAAGCTATTGTCTCAGAGTATTTTGAGCACTTCTTGAACTATTTTACGGTGTTCATCCAAGGAGTGTGTAAAGATCATGATGTCATCTATATAGACAACCACCTTTCCTCAAGTGATCAGGTCTCGGAAGAGGTGATTCATCATCGTCTGGAACATTGCAGGGGAATTCGTCAAACCGAAAAACATGACGAGTGGTTCAAATAGCCCAAGGTTTGTTCTGAATGTGGCCTTCCATTCGTCACCTTCCTTTATCTGTACATTATTGTAACCCCATCTCACATCAAGCTTGGTGAAGTATTTGGCTCCACGTAATTTATCAACAAGTTCAGATATGAGGGGAAGGGGGTACCGATTTTTGATGGTGATATCATTTAGTTTACGGTAATCTTGTACGGGGCAGAGACGACCATTCTTCTTCTTAATGAAAAAGAATGCAGAGGCAAATTCAGACTTGGAGGGGTGTATTCATCCAGACTTGAGGTTTTTGCTAACAAAGTCTTCCAACTCTGCTTGCTCTTTAGGAGAGAGATTGTATGTCTCACAATCCACCTTATGCATACCTGGAATGAGGTCGATAGCATGATCCCAGGGTTTGCAAGGCGGTAGTGCATCAAACTCTTCCTTGGAGAAGATGTCTTTGAAGTCGTGGTATGTCAAGGATACCATTTCTTCAAATGTCGACTCCTTTTTGGCATGAGCAGCAGCTAAGTCGGTAGCTACATTTCGTATTGCAAATACCTCTTCATGTTTGTCATCATCGACTGGACTTTCATGGTGGCCTTGGCATCTAAACTTGAGATCTCCATTTTTCCAGTCCATGTCTGGGTTATGAATCTGTAACCAGTTGTGTCCTAGGAATATTTGATGGGTACTCAGGTCGGTGATAGCCAGAGCCAATCGTTCATAGTGATCTTGGATCTTTAGTTCAGCAATTACAAATTCCGTGATTGATCCGGAGCCATTAAGAGTACCATCTGCATTGTATGCTTTTACTGGTCAAGGCAGTGTGTATCTTTGCATTTGGTTCCTTTCGACGAACTTCTGATCTATTGCTGAGCCGGTGCATCCAGAGTCTAATAGTGCAAGAACTGTTTGCCTTTGACCATCGCCCATAGATAGATCCACCTTCAGCTCGAAGGCTTGGGTAGACGTTTGTCGAGGTGTGGCTGTTTGTTGGGCACGGATGTACTTTGGTTTGCGCTGCAGGTCACTCAAGTAGCAGAATGCATGGGCGTCAGATGCTGTTTTGATCCAGTCTATGAATGATTGGTCCACTTCAGCTAACCTGGATTCGTGCATGAACGAGTGTAGATGTTGCAGGGATCTTTTATTATCACCCTGTTGTATCATTCGCTGCATCCATCGCATGGACCATGGGTCAACCGTATTGGTCCATTGTCGGCCTTTGTTCGTTCCCTTGCCCGTTGATCTCGGAGTGGGGTCCTCCATCACAGGATCTCTTTTGAGAATCTGTACATGATCAGTCGGCTCACATGTTGACCTACTGCTTGCATTCCCAGAGCTCTTGATTGCTTGTCCGCTTGAACAGACAGAGGCTCCCTTTAAAGGGATTTGGCTTATAGCCACTCTGGTACTTTTGCAAGGTTCGGCTGGAGTATGCGGGGGAACAGCCTGCAACTCATACATGTTCGCCTTCCGGTCTTGTTCTGCCATTCTGGCCAACTCGCGCATGTCGTAGATGGGTCGTGTAGTATTCAAGATGGCATTATGAACACTCATAAGAGGTACAGCGCGTATTTCTATTAGTGGCATGTGATCGAGTACCTCGAATCCATCCACTAATAACACTTCTTGTCGGCTTTCCGTAGCAGAGGTCTCATCTTTTTCATCCAATGATTCTACTTCAAGTGTCTCAAATCGATTGGTGATCGAAGATGTCTTTGGTTTTGGAAGAGGTGCTGACCGGGCAGTCTTCATTGCCTTATAGGCCTTGAGTTCAGCAGTTTCCTGTCTGACTAGCCACAATTGCTTTTCAGTTAACCAGAACGTCTCCATTCCCATTACTAGGGAATAGAGTTGAGCCGGGGCTATATTCGGGTGTTTTGTACATGGCCAAGCCTCTAGGCATTTTTGGCATCGATATTGTAATCGACCGAAACGTGCTGTATGCGTTTTTGAAGAGTGGTGTCGAGGAGGGATATCGAGGATAGGTGGAGGGCTGACTGAAGACGAATCTTCATGGTAGGCAATTGCCCAATGGGCCGTCTCGTAATGGAATTCTTTCAAGGACTTAGCAACCAGTGTCGAGGCGATTGCAGTAGGAGGTTTTGGAGGTAATGATACGTGGAGGGGATCCTTCCGGTATGCTAGTATCCAAGGCAAGATAGAGGCGTGATATTCATCCATGAGACGATGAGGAGAGTCAGCGGGCTAACCACCAGTTCTCTCAATGATGAGGTGAAGTGTAAAGGAATGCGTTGATCTAGCACCAGGTTCCTCGGGAAGACTCCCCTGGTATTTGATCAAGAATGCAAGAGAATGGACTCAAGACTGATTACGAAAATCTGAATACTTGAGTTGAATCGTGCGAGAGACGTTGACGATTCGGGAAATGTTAGGAGGATTCAGTGTCCTTCTCAGGAGGCTACACGCTGATCTGTAAACAAAGGTACAACCTCACGAGGATCGCGCTGCCTGATGCGACTGTGGGGCACAGCTGGGTGTTGACAACCAATGAGGGAACCGGAATCTGCCTGGCTACAACTTCCGATTGAGCTCGGCAAGGCTGATACTCTTATTTTACAACGAAGAGTAACCGATTCGTTGGTGCCCTTACATCTGGGATCCAGTAATCGCTATAATCAGGGGGAGAAAGCGGACATTCAGTAACAGTGGAAGGATTTATTGAAAATCACAAGTGATCAGCGGCAAAGAGCAGCATCAGCTCGGGCAAGATAAATGTTGAAGATTGAAACGAGGATGGGACACAAGTGGTTGGCAGTGAAGAACTGGGCCACTCGGGCTAGAGTAATATGTTGAATGAACATTAGTTTGTTCCACATTTGGTAGTACTTACATAATCATATGTATATATATTCGAACTCCACATCTGAGTTCTAATAGCATCTTGTACTCAAACCACTACATGCTAACCTCAACCTCCACTAAGAACCTTCAGTGAGTCTAGCCCTTTGCTAGATTAGTCTTCAGGTGTAAGCGCTGCCATATGGCATGCTGTCACTTCATCAGATTATGAGCCCTGGTAGCCAAAGTGGTATCTCGCGCCTTTATGGCTGCAGTACCTGCTAGCTCCAGAAGGTTCACTGCTGCACGAAAACGCTGCATGCAGAGGTTGTAAACCTACACCATTGACTTCATTGCTGCATGGTTTTGTACCTCCAGCAGGGGGAAACTATGCTGGTTCGTTATGCTGACTAGCTCGCAATTAACAGAATCAACAATGTCTCACTCCTCTGCCATCACCATCTCCATCCTCACTGGTGCCAACTGGTCCCAATGGTGGCACATCATGTCTTCCTACATCCAGTCCACCAGCTGCGCTTGGGTACTCTCTGTCGGAGCACCTACCTTTGACCCCAAAGCCGCAATGGAAGACATCAACTTCTGGATTGCCTGGAACAAGGCAAACGACACCATCGCCGGCACCATCAAGCTCTACATGACGGAATCCCTATGTTCAAAATACTTTGCTGAAGAAAATGCCACTGCCCTCATTCTCGCCCTCAAAGCCGAATACGATACCTCCGATATCACTGGAGCTTTCGCTCTTTTTAAAGAGCTCCTTGAGACGAAGGTGGCCCAATCTTCTCATCCCACTCCCTCCATCAACAAAGTGGAGAACCTTTTCTCGTGCCTTGATAGTGTGGGATATAAGCTCTCTGATAAAGTCCAAGCAATGCTTTTGCTTGCTAAGCTCCCCTCCTCCATGGATGTCATTGCACAGATGATTGTGCAGAAGAAGGATACCACTGGCAAGTTCATCGACCCAACAGTTGTTGACATCTGGCAGGCTGCGGTCCTATCATGGGATCAGCGCCAGATGAAGGATTCCCCGAAGGATCCTCAGGCCCACAAAATCAGCACTGTAAAGCGCAAGGGGAATGACCCCAAGTTCGAATAGCAGCAGTCATCCAATGATGACAGTGCTAAGAAGAACAAAGGGCAACGAGGCAAGCATGGCAGTAAGAAACGCCAGGAGGAATCTAACTCCACCACTGAGAATGTTCATGAAGATGACCATGATCATGACCACGCCCACATCGCCTCTGTCGCATATACCTCTGGCCCTGAACCCTTCCTGGATCCCCATGCCCTTGCCCACCATCCTGCCCAATTATATCAAGGGCACCAAGGCCCGTCTGCTTGTACACAAATACAGCAGGTGTTTTCTCTTGCTCACCGGCTCAAGATCCCACCCTTAATCGAGACAATTCATTCTCTCGATGCAGGACTTACACGGCAAGGCCCCTCCTTCCTCGCCGGCATCAACTCTGTCACATCCTCCTCCTCCTCCTTGCCTTCCTCTCCGACGCTTGCCTCTCAGATTGAGCAAGTCCCAGAGTCTGATGAAGACACTCCTCCCCCATCCAAGCATTCTCGAAAGAATGCTATCATGGCTCCGCCATCTGATGTTTGGGATGATGAAGATCTCATCGACATATATGGCTCGGAGAATGGAGAGACTGACGACTGGAGCTTCGGGCCCATCATTCTGCATTTAAAGTCAGTAATCTCACCCTACTGCTCCACAAAGAACTCACTAACAGCAGCATCTGCACTCACAGCTCGTAGTACCATATCTTTGTGTAGTAGTGTAGATAAATGCAATATGGACATTTGCACCTGCTCTAAGTGTGCACACCATGAGAATGAGACGAAACGACTGTGGATACTCGACTCCGGTGCATCCATGCACTTCACCTTTTTAAGGGAAGCTTTTGTGGACTACACGGAACTTAAGAAAGGTCATCAACTGCCTGTTCAAACAGCAGGCGGTGCAATTTTTGTAGTCGGGATAGGGAAAGTGCACCTTCAATGGCGAACTACTGATAGACAAGTGCACTATCTTGAGCTGCACGACGTAGGCTATATTCCTAAATCAGAAGTCAACCTCGTTTCTATGGGTCAACTCCTAGTTAGAGGCGCCAAAGTGTTTGGTGCCACTAACAAGCTAGAAATGATGTTTGGAGATGGAGAATTACTTGCTCCATTTACCACTGGATGGCTCGGGCGCAACACGTACACTCTAGAAGCCATACCAGCTGGAAAGGCTGCTTTGAGCGCCATTGACTATGAAACCGTTCATCGGCGTTTGGGACACCCCTCCAGGGAAGTCGTCAAACAGGCAAAAGAGCACACTACCGGACTCCCAGACTTCACCGTCCTGGACAAAGACCCTCATGTCTGTCCTGGTTGCGCCAAAGGCAAGCAACCGCAACGCTCCTTTCCCCCATCCGCTGTACGCACTAAAAGCACTTTTGAACTTGTCCACAGGGACATTAAATCCTTCCCAACCGAATTGTACCGAAAATACAAGTACATTATCATCTTTCTAGATGATTTCACCTCCATGGCCTGGTCTGTACCCTTGCGCACCAAAAATGCTGCATTGACCGCCACTAAACACTTCTTACAAGAAGTAAAGACACAATTTAATGCGCAGATGAAGGGTTGGATGTCTGACTTCGGCGGCGAATACAAATCAGCTGCCTACGATAGTCTACTTAAGGGGGAGGGAATTCGGATCCACGAAAGTGCTCCTCATGTCCCTCAACAGAATGGGTGTGCAGAGAGATTCATGTGCACCCTTATGGACAAAGCTGAAGCAATGTGCCACTTGGCCTGCTTGCCTGACAGCTGGTGGGAATTCGCTGTCACTCATGTGACACATATTTACAATCGCACACCCCTTAGTCGCCTTCAATGGCACACACCATATGAGGCCCTTCACTTGAAAAAGCCTAGGGTAGAACACTTGTACGTCTTTGGTTGCGCAGCATATGTTTTTCTCCCTACCGATGTCTGGGCTGATAAACTCGCCCCTAAGTTGGAACTTATGGTATATCTTGGTGTCGCACTGGGAAATGAATCAAATTTCCTCTTTATGCGTTCCCCCAACAATGTACTATTCACAGCTGCGCAAGCCTCCTTCGAGGAAGCACAATTTTCCTGCTGTGACAAACCGAGCAGAGCGCCTTCACGGCCTGTGGCTAAACCAGCCCAGCCTGCTCCTTCTCTCAATGCGCCCATAGAGGCTGCCTCTCCTGACAATGGAATCACTCATCAAAGTCGTCCTCCCCATCCTATTACACCTCCTGCTGCTCCGCCTTTGCCCATCCAACACCAACCTAGCACTCCTCCTCGGAGGGCTCCTGCTCCACCTGCCATGCCTCCTGCACCGCGCCGATCTGGCTGCACATGTAGGGTCCCTACTCGACCGGACAATGTCTATGGTGATGATTGTCATCCTACTGAACAAGTCCAGGACATCGAAATCGAACAAGAGGACCGCACTGCTCAGTCGCGACCTGTGCCTGGTGGTTTCCCCGACACACCCGCTGCTGCCATGCCCCCTTCTAACGAAGAGGATCACGTGGCATGCCTATGTCATGAAGAGGGATCTGAACTCACGACATTTCTGTTATCAAAGGCATTATCAACAGTCAATGAGACCAAACCACACAGGAAATGGACCTACAAGAATATTCAAACCTTACCTTCCCATGAGCAAACAGACTGGAGAGATGCATGTCAAAAAGAACTTGACATGCTCTGAGAAAGACAAGTCTTCAAGCTTGTAGATGCGCCAAAAGGCTGCAAAGTAATCTCGAATCACTGGGTCTTTGATGTGAAACCCAATGGCCGCAAACACGCCCGCCTTGTAGTGAAAGGCTTCTCCCAAGTCAAAGGGATTGATTTCAACAACGTATTCTCCCCTGTCGTAAGGTTTGAGATGGTGCGCTTAATGCTTGCACTGGCCTCCCTTGAGAACTGGCATATTGAAGCTGTGGATGTTCAAAGTGCCTATTTATATGGCAAACTAGACAAAGAGATCTACATGAAACAACCCAAAGGATTTGCAGTCAGAGGACAAGAGCATAAAGTGCTCCGCTTGAAGCGTGCCCTCTATGGCCTTAAACAAGCTGGACTGGCCTGGTGGGAGACTCTCAATGAGTCCATGAAAGGTCTCGGATTCGAACATCTGAAATCTGAAGCAGGCGTCTTTATGTTCAGAATGGTCAAAACTGCTGTTATAGTCGCAGTAATATATGTCAACGATGCTCTCTTCTGTGGACCTGACCTTAAAACAGTCAAGATGATCAAAGACACTTTTATGAAGCGCTGGGAATGCAGAGACTTGGGTCCTGCTAAAGAATTCCTACACATAAACATACGACGAGATGGCAGCAAGATCTTAATTGATCAATGTGCCTATCTAGAAAAAATCCTTACACGATTTGATCTCGTCAATGCTCGTGTGGCTCCCACACCACTTCCACAAGGGTATCAACCTGCTGCCTACGAAGGCGCAGTCGACCCCCAGATCAGATCACTCTTCCAACAAGTGATTGGTTCCTTGCTATACTTAATGCTTGGAACCCGCCCAGATATTGCTTTTGCAGTAATCGCTCTGTCGAAACATGCTGCTAGACCCTCCAAAGAACATCTTGATCGCGCATTTTACATATGCCGCTATCTACTTGGGACACGTTTTTACTCCCTTGTATTTGATGGATCTTCTGGAGCTGGTCTCATCGCATTCACCAACTCAGACTGGGCATCCGACTCTCTATCTCGTCGCTCTCAGACTGGCTGGTTCATCAAACTAGCTGGGTGTATCTTCAGCTGGCAATCACACCAACAAGTTCGTGTGGCATACTCATCCACCGAAGCTGAATATGTTGCCTTATCTGATTGTAGCAAGCAGGTAGTCTGGCTCAGGACACTTATGGAAGAAATGGGCTATCATATGACACCCACACCGATCTGTGGCTACAATCAAGGTTCCATATTTATGGCAAACAATCCTGTTACAGAAAGTCGATCAAAACACATTGATATCCAATGGCATGGCATCCGAGACTTTGTCAAGGAAGGCCTCATTGAGATATTCTTTATAGAGGGTACTAAAAACCCTGCCGACATGTTTACCAAGAACCTAGGAATTGAAGCCCTCACTAACTGCCGACGCCAACTTGGCCTTGTTCTCTATGACACAGCACAGTCCTAGAAGAATCATTCACTTGCTCACGCACTCAGAGTAGCTGCTTAGCAAGGGGGAGTGTTGAATGAACATTAGTTCGTTCCACATTTGGTAGTACTTACATAATCATATGTATATATATTCGAACTCCACATCTGAGTTCTAATAGCATCTTGTA
>JBBPMR010001095.1:0-12006 GCA_038090415.1 Rossbeevera mucosa | reverse complement strand
TTTCTGACACTCCTCAACTGGTATCTTCTCCCACTCCACCTGAACTCTATTCCACAACTCATGAATTCCATTAGGAGGGTTTTCATACTCTGCAAGCCTTCTTTTAAGCCATCCCCAGAGAGTGTGAAGATGAGTCAGAATACTGCGGATGAGTAATGGTTACAAAGAAGATGAGTAATGTGCAGCATGATGAGTAATGGAGGAAATGATGACTAAGGTAGGTGGTTAAGGGTATTATGTCATCATAGAAGAAAAGAAAGGCCTGAGTGTGGTTTGAACGCAGAGACTTGGTAGTCCGTAGTGAGAACAAGCGAAAAAAAGAAAAGAAACAATGAAACGTAACAACATTCTGCAAGGAGTTAAGTTCTCCAGTAGGTGGAATCAGAACTGACTGAAACCAATGGAGAATATCACCAGGTGATGAGGTGGTCGCCCGAATCACAAGGTTGCCTTGCTCATCAAGAACATCAGTCGTCTTGCCAATAATAATCTGATAGCCTTGTAAAGCCAACTGATTAGTAGAGAGTAGGCAACAAGAAGCATCTGGAGAAAACCAGACTCCTGTCAAGGTAATGACATGGTTGTCATATCCTTTGAGAAGGATTGTACCAGGTCCGATCATTTTGATTGAGGTACCATCAGCAATATGAGTGTATTTGATATCATCATCTAAAACAGTAAAGTCTGTTTCAAAAGGGGTAATATGATCGGAACAACCGGAATCAATCATCCAGTGATCGCTTATGAACTCCGTAGAATGGAAAAACTTAGATTCTGCAGTGTAACAGTAAGAGGAGTAATCATCATTGTCGAAACTACTACAATCATTATCTCCCCAGTCGTCTATATCAGGCTCTAAGGGTACACTATCGTCTCTATCTCTGGAATCCAAACCATGTTTCCAGGTACCATCTTTGTATCTCCAAGAATCTCTGTAGTAGTGTTCAGATTCTCAGGAATTTGTCCTTACCTTCCCCTTACCCTTCTCTGTGGCAGTATAGCATTTAAGCTGTAGATCTGCCTGTTGTCTCTCATAAGGATTGATATGAGGCAGAGAGGTAGAGGAAGAGGATGGATGATGTAGGTATTTAGTATCGACATCGGTACCAGCAGAGAGACAATTGAGATACTTCTTGATCTCGGCAGGATGTATGTACATCCCATCTGAAATTGGAGACAGTACTCGACATGTCCTCTTCATCAGCTTGTGTGACCATATAGTCATCAGTGAACTCGTCCGGAATCGGATTCTGTTCAGGACTCTGGTTAACGTTCCATGAAGAAATGTAGTTGACATCGGTGAAACCACCATGACCAGGAATAGTTACCTGTTCTTTCTTGGTACCTTGTACCAGTATCTCTACCTCAGAATCAGGTAGGTCAATGACCATAGATTCTTTGTCTATTGTAGCCATGTTAGCAAACCCGACGGGGTTGGCCTTTTCCTTTGTCTTCTTTCGATCCTGGTGATGCTGAAAATTATCGGCATTATGCTTGCCATGACGTGCGGATGCACCTCGCCCTCTGGTAGGACCTCCACGACCACGCGTAGCTTGTCCTCAAAAGGAATTGTTGGGTCTCGAACTGGACTGGTTATTCTGGTTTGGAAAGGAGAAATTCTGGTTTTGGTTATTGCCAGAGTTCCAAGGACGTTGAGGACCAGGTCCTCGGTGAAGAGCAGTGGTGCAGTTGGCGGAAGAGGATGATTCAGAGGCAGAAAGATGATGAGCCAGGGATCGAGAAGTAAGACCTGAGTGTTGAGTGTTAACTTTCTTTGAGATATGAGGAAGCATATTGTTGATGGTGAAGTTGGCTTGTTCAATGGTCTGGATGATATGAGAGATCATACCATCAAAGGAGGAAGGGAGGTGAGAGAGGAGAATCATGGCCTTGAGTTCGGGAGGTATGGTAAGGCCAGCGGCTTCTAGTTGTGTAAACATCGAGGTGATGGTAGACAACCCCTCAGAAAGCTTATTAGTCTCGATCCTCACCCAGAGAAGATCGGAAAAGATCATGAACTGGCCAGAAATACCCCTTTTTTCAAAGAGAGACTCCATCTTATTCCATAGCTTCATAGAAAGCGAGGGATGGGTAATGGTGCCTTCTTGAATGTAGTCCCAGACTACTTGAGCTTGTAGCTCCACACTCATGGTAGTGGCTAAGAAGCTGATGATCTTGTAGTCAATGGCTATCCACTTGTCCTTATCTGCCTGAGTAGCAGCTGTGGTACAAGCAGCATGAGTATGGGTACCGGTGATGAAACACCAACCGCCAAGCATCTGAAGGGGACCTCACAGGGCAATCTTCCATGTGGTATAGTTGGAGGCACCAACGAGAACAGGAACACGAGCGAGATGGTCTTTGGTTACAACAAAGTCAGAAGGAGTTTGATTTGCGGCCATGATGATACTAGAAAAGATACGAAAACAGCATCTGTACAAAAGGATCAGCGTCTGGGATTAGATTATCAAAGAATAGAAATGGAATGTCGCCTGTATCCTCTTCTTTTCCATTCCTTTGTTCCTCAAGAGTGACCTTGGTAATTTCCTCAGAAGCCTCAAAAGAAGCTTCTGGTTCCTCGATAGTGGACATATGTCCAGACATCCGTAGTCCATCTGAAATGTCTTCTTCTTCTGCAAGGGTAGCTTCATATTGTTCGGCACTGTCATGCCAACGAGACCAGCAATGAAGCTTCCATGCTTCTCTTCTTTCTCCTCTATTACTTCTATCTTGCTCCCATTTTGTTTCCCGAAAGTCTTTATAGACTTCTCTGACAACGTCAGGACTGACCATTTTGGTCATTGGCCAATAGTGTACAGTATTTGGTATAGGATTGTCTCTACATATGGATTCGAAATGTTTGAAGTCTATAGTAGGAAAGTAATGTTTGTTGTACACGTAGTAGTCATCAGAGTCTCCAGGTTGAACTGGGTAATGGCAAACAGAACAAGAATGGTAAGGAAGATCCCAAGTATGGAGAAAGAGATGAATAAAAGAAAAAATGTATGTATCCGATTCAGTAAGGTGCTGCTTGAGCCTTTGCCTGCGTTCGTGTACGTGTAGGCTGTCCATGGGAGAAAGTGGCCAGTATGGACTCAGTGTCATAGATGCCACGTTGTCTCCATAGTGACTGATCCACAGTCTTTGGCTCGGAGTCAAGTCGTCCATGAGCGATAGCAGTACCGGATCTGTGATAACAAAAGACATTTGTAAGAAGGTCCAAATCAACCTGTCCGACATTTAAATGATGAAATGGTCCTAAGGAAAATTGTCGTAAGCAATCTAAGGCCCAATCACATGTAGCAGAGTTTACAATGAGGGCACGAAGAATGAGGTAGATGGGGTTAAGGTTGTAAAACCTCATCCTCTGCTTACGATCAAAGTCCCTGTTCCATTCCTGAATCATCAACAACTCATTGTAGTCTGGCGTCCATGGAGTCATATAGTGGTTGCCATGGACATGATTGGGGAAGTGGATTAAGTAGTTGAACTCTTGACACTCCAGGAAGCATCGAGGAAAGTGGGTGTCATGAACAATCTCGTATCCTTGCCAGTGAATGAGGGAGTTGGTGAGGAAGGGGTCATCATTGGTCAGAGTCGAAGGGGCCCAGCCGATAGAGGTAGCAAGAGAGAAGAGGTATTTGTCAGGGAAGAAGAGAGTGAGAAGAATGTTTGGTAACCAGGTGGGAGCATCCCAAGAAAGAGAAAGAATCTCTGGTTCTATGAAGAGAACCGGGTAAGTAAGGTGCTTTTGACATCTGAAATCGAGAGGGGAAATGAGGTCCATCTTGGTGGACCAGCTGCAGATCGACGGGGATGCTGACTGCCAAATCCTATCCTCTTGGAGGTCATTTGGCTTTGGGACAATGTCGATTACCATCTGCATCTCTTCTTCTTCTTCTTCGACTGGTGCTTTGAACCTGAGTAGCTCCAGAGCTTCCTTCAGGTAATTGACATGGCGGTAGGCCATGACTGGGAGTTCCGATAGGTTCCAGGGTAGTTTCAAGCAAGGCATAGAGAGGAGACAAGGGACAAGGGACGAGAGGGTTGATGGAACTTGTGGAAGGTGGTGGAACCGGAACAGGAAGCTCTGAAAGAGAGGAGTGTTGATTGGACGAGAATGATGGAGGGACGACGGATACTCCAGCGATATCTGAAATCAGCTGGGGAAGGACAGGATCTAGTAATGAAAGCTCAGCTTGTTGGGCTTCAGCCTGCGTTAGTGGTGGCTGAGAAAGGAGGGAGCTGGAAGAAGTGGTCCCCTGGCGTGGACGAGTAGATGGTATGGGAGTGGAAAGACGATAACAAGGTTGAAAATTTCTTACTGCCAGAGTTCAAATCAGACTTGGACGATGAGCACGATCATGTGCGACTCGAGCGAAAGCAGCATTAGCATAAAGGAAGCTCAGAAAGATAAGATTGCACCAGGAGCAATGCTGTCCTGATCGTCCAGGAGTTCGGCAATTGGGGCAGGAGAGAAAGAGGTCATTGTTACGCTTGGCCTGGGTAAGGACGAGCGCGGCCTCTGAGTATCGAAAGGGTGAAGGACGGGAGGTTACCGCGTAGGGATAACGGGCTTAGGAGTCGTTCTATCGATTGTAGAGACGACTGTAACACAATCAAGTGAAGTGTTACAAGTCTAGCGTCCAGTCAAGTGTAGGACGAAGACACGCAGAGATTCACCCAGTGAAGGGAAGGGACGAAGGGAGCTAGATTGACGAGTGTACAAAGAGACAGAGGATTTCAGAGGAGATCTAGCTTAGGGAATACAGGCGATACAGAAAGGTTTATATAAGTACAGGAACTGAAGATGAGTCATAATGCGCAGCAGGATGAGTCATGATGCACAGCAAGATGAGTCAGAATGACTGTAGATAGTGTCATAATGAGTCATGGTGAGTAATGCGCAGCATCGATGAGTAATGCGCAGCATCGATGAGTCGTGATGACAAAAGAAGATGAGTAATGTGGGAAATGATGACTGAGGTAGATGGGTTCAGGGTATTATGTCATCATAGAAGAAAGAAATGGCCGATACGTGGTTTGAACGCAGGGCTAGGTAGTCCGTAGTGAAAACAAGCAAGAAAAGGATAAGAAAACAGTGAAACGTAACATTACCCCCTTACTATGCCCGAGCTACCAGCGAGGGACTTCAGAAATCTCCGTACGAAGGGCCTGGGGAGCCAGTGACGTTGGCATAAGCAGTATCATTCCAAACGTCATTGTCGACGAGAGTGTCATCGGCGGATGGGGAGCGGCGTCGGCGAGGAGGGGGAACGGGACGGATACGGTTGGACCGGCGGGAACGATTAGAGCGAGAGGACCTAGTGGATTGCGGCGACGATTGTGGGGACGAAGCGGGGGAAGGAATGTGTTACGCTTGACCCGGGTAGAGGCAAGCGTAGCCTTTGTGAGACGAAGGGGGACGAAGGTCGAAGGATATCGCGTAGGAATAGCGATCGCAGAGGTCGTTCTATCGATAGTAGAGACGACTGTGGCACAATCAAATGAAGTGTCACAAGTCTAGCGTCCAGTCAAGTGTAGAACGAAGACACGCAGAGGATTCACCCAACGAAGGGAAGGTTTCAGAGGGGGGCTAGATTGACGAAGGTAGAGAGGTACAAAGGAGATCTAGCTTAAGGAATACGGACGGTATGGACGGGTTTATATAAGTACAGGGAAATGAAGATGACTAATCAGATGGAACACCATGGAACATGGTGGAAGGGAGATGAGTAATCCGCAGTGTGAAGATGAGTCAGAATACTGCGGATGAGTAATGGTTACAAAGAAATGAGTCAGCATGAGTAATGCGCAGCATCGGTGAGTCAGGATGAGTCACGATGAATAATGCGTGGCATAGATGAGTCATGAGGGAAATGATGACTAAGGTAGATGAGTCAAGGGTATTATGTCATCATAGAAGAAAAGAAATGGCCTAAGCGTGGTTTGAACGCAGAGACTCTGTAGTCCGTAGTGAAAACAAGAAAGAAAAGAAAAAGGAAAACGATGAATCGTAACAGAATGCCTGGTGGGCGCCTGAGTGGGCAACGACCCTGGTTGTGGCCCGGTCGCCAGCGTAGACAAGTAGGGCATTGATAGAACATACAGTCATTACGCCGGTGTCCAAGGCGGTGGCAGTGGAAACATGCTTCGTGGTAGCGGGGGTGAGTACTGATGAGAGGAGTTTGTCCATGGTTGCCAGTCCAATGTGCTTCTGCACGGTCCAGGGCATTGATCTCGTCGGATCCGAGCGGTGATGACGATGCAGATGGGGTATCTGGGAATGGGATACGTTGTTGTTGACTAAGCTCGAGGAGGTAACGGTCCAGGTCCTGTAAAAATTCTCCCATTCCGAGCTGATATAAGGCGACCGAGAGGGCTCCTCGAAGCTCGTTTCGAATAGTGGATAGTAATGAGCCAATAAAGCCGACGTGGGCTTGTGCTGTGACGTGGGACGCAATGGGGGTGAGGCGTTCGGTTTGGAGGTAGGCGCGGTAAAGGGCATAGAGTGGGGAGCCAACGTCCAGATAGGCCGTAATGGAAGTGGCAAGACGAGAGTTGGTGATGAACTGATTCATGAGGCGGATGTATTCCTCGTCCGGGAAGTCGTCTCGGAGGCGGTTGGCGTAAAGGGGAACGTCGACAGAGAGGATGGGCATAGGGAGACGTGTGGACGGTGTGGTAGCGAGAGAGACAGGGGTTAGTTCTTCTTGGGCATACCACCCGGAGGCAGAGTGGTCACCCCAACCGGCGTCGGCAGTGGTAGAAGTAGTATCTAATGGTGAAGAGGAAGAGACGGGCGAAGAAACAGAAGACGGTGTGGAAGAAGTAAATTCGATGGCCATAGTGGAAGACGAGTTTAGTAAAGGTTAAGAACGACGTTGTGATTTCTTGGTTGAAGAAGATGGGGGTAAGGAAGAAAGAGGGAAGGCAAGAGGGTGGAGTCTTTTATAATTGGAAAGGAGGGATTTGGCATGCCGCAACTCCGATTCGGCAATCCATGAGTCTTCTTCGGCGGAGTATCCTTTCCATCGGATCAGGAACATGCGGCGGGACGGAGTTTCGCGATGGCGTAAGATCCATTCTATCTCATATTCTTCTTCTCCTTCTACAAGTTCTGAGGGCGGCGCAGGGAAGTTTTTCCCATGGACCGAG
The DNA here is from genome assembly GCA_038090415.1 of Rossbeevera mucosa. NCBI lineage: Eukaryota > Fungi > Basidiomycota > Agaricomycetes > Boletales > Boletaceae > Rossbeevera > Rossbeevera mucosa. The sequence continues at coordinate 4,848 of JBBPMR010001095.1, read as the reverse complement.
TTCTCATGATAGGGGGTGAGAAGGGAAGCGTGGAACGTGTCGTGAATTTTCCACATTTTGGGGAGGCGTAGTTTGTAGGTGATCGGCGATAGGACTTTGGTGATGGTAAAGGGTCCTTCGCGTTTCGGAGCGAATTTCGAGTGCGTCAAGGTGCGTCGAAGGTTCCTAGCTTCAAGCCAAACCTTATCTCCGAGGGTAAAGGGGACGAAGCGTCGGTTGGATCGTGAGGCCATAACTTGTCGGGCCAGCTCGTGGGAGGCGAGGGCTTCATCTCGAGCAGCAGTCAGCTCCTTGAGGCGTGTTTCGACCGCAGGGATATTGGTATCAGGGATGATAGAAGGTAGGGCACGGGGTTCAAAGCCAAGGATCAAGGAAAAAGGAGATTTGTTGGTGACGGAATGAGGGCGATGATTATGTGCGAACTCGGCGTGTGAGATCAGGTCGGACCACGAGGTAGGGTTATTTCCACAGAAGATTCGAAGGTATGTTTCTATTTCTTGATTCACACGTTCTGTTTCTCCATCAGACTGGGGGTGGTAGGCGGTCGATAGGGAGAGATCATAGCCCAAGAGTCGTCCAAGTTCGCGAGCAAAGGCGGAAGCAAACTGCGGTCCACGATCAGAGATAATTTTGTTGTAGAGTCCGAAGCGTGTGTACACTTTGTGGAAAAAGAGGGACGCTACCCCTTCGGCGGTGATCGTTTTCTTTGTGGGACAGAGAATTACCCCCTTACTAAGTCCATGGTCGACCACGACCAAAAGGGAATCAAAACCGGAGGAAGAAGGAAGGTCCGTGATGAGGTCACAGGAGATTTGTTGGAATGGGCGAGAACATGAGGATTTAATAGGCAGGAGCGGAGGGATGGTGGGATGAGTATTCGCTTTGTGCTGCTGGCAAAGGGCGCATCCGTCGACGTACTTCCGTACGAATTGAGCGAGGCCAGGCCACCAGAATTCAGCTGCAACAAGCTGGCGGGTTTTAAGATAGCCAGGATGACCGGCGGAGAGATGATCATGGCAGCGTTCAAGAATCGAGCGGCGGAGGGAATCGACAGGCGGGATATAGACGCGGTCTTTGTAAGTGAGAACTCCGGTGTGAAATTGCCAGTCCGAGAGGCGAGACCGAAATGCAGGGGGAATCTTTCCATCCAGGGCCTGGAGGGCCTGCAAAACGAGGGGATCGTCCTTTGAGGAGGAGGCAATGACGTCGTTAAGTGTGGTGTCGATGAGACGGACGAAGAGGGAATCGGGGAGGAGGACGGTGTCGGCGTTATCGGGGGAGTCAGGGCAAAGGTCTGAGCGTCGAGAGAGTGCATCAGGACCCGCAAGGAGTTTGCCAGCAATGTGGACAATTTTGAGATCAAAATCGGAGAGGTCAAGAAGCCAGCGAGCTTGCCGACAATTCAGATGTTGTGCTTGTCGAAAGTATGTAAGGTTTTTATGGTCCGTGAAGACTTGCACCGGGAAGGGTGAACCATTGAGGTAATGTCGCCAGGTTTTGAGAGCGCGAATGATAGCAAGGAGTTCGTGGTCGTAGATATCGTAATTTCGTTCTGCAGATGAGAACGTTTGGGACAGATAGGAACAGGGGTGCCAATCACCATTAGAGTCGGTTTGGAGCAAGATGGCGCCTGTGGCGTATTTGGAGGCATCCGTGGCGATGGCAAATGGGGCAGAGAGGTCGGGGAGTCGTAGGATAGGTTTAGAGAGAAAGAGCTGTTTTAGCGATTGGAATGCTTGTTCGCAAGTGGGAGTCCAAGACCAGGCAAGATTCTTCTTGGTCAGATCTAGGAGGGGTCGAGCGATGGTAGAGTAGTCCGGTATAAACCGACGGTAGAAATTGGCAAAGCCAAGGAACGAGCGTACTTCTTTGACTTTCGCAGGAGTTGGCCAGGAGGCGATTCCATCAAGTTTAACGGGATCCATGGCGATTTGTCCTGGTTGGACGATCATACCCAGGTATTCAACCTCGTTGGTGGCGAAGTTACATTTGGAGAGGCGAAGGCGAAGATCTAGTTCTTTCATCCGCTGAAGGACGCGTTTGGTACGTTCGGTATGCGTGGTGTCGTCGGGGGAGAAGATGAGTAGATCATCCATATAAATGATGAGCCACCCTTCGGCGATCATATCTCGGAAAGAGTCGTTCATGAAACGCTGGAAGGTAGCGGGGGAATTGCATAGACCAAAGAACATGACAGTAGGTTCGTAGAGGCCTTTATGGGTGATGAAAGCGGCTTTCCATTGGTGTCCATCCTTGATACGAACGTTGTTGTACCCCCAACGAACGCCGAACTTAGTGAACACTTTGGCCTCTCTGAGTTTGTCGATGAGGTCAGAGATGAGGGGAAGTGGATAAGCATCGCGGATGGTATGTTCGTTGACGTATCGGTAATCTTGGCATGGGCGTAGTTTGCCATCCTTCTTCTTCACGAAGAAGAAAGGGGAGGCTTGGGGGGAATTCGAAGGTCGAATCTTTCCGGAACGAAGATTTTCTTCGAGGAAGTCGTCGGTTGCCTTGCGTTCTTCTGGAGACAAGGGGTAGAGTTTCCCGATCTTTGGGACGAAGGACTCGTTGAGATTGATTGCGTGATCATACGGACGAGAGGGAGGAACGTGGTCGGTGGTGTCTTCAGAGAAGACCGAAGCGTAAGCCTTGTATTCTTCTGGGAGGACGGGGGGTGGTTTTGCCTTCTCGGCAGCAGCGGCGAGTTCTGTGGAGGATGTGATCTTCCTACACAAGGGGGATCCTAGAGGCGCAAAGCGGCAGACTCCTCGGATGACACGGTTAACGGTTCTATTTTCCTTAGCTCGAAGGATGTAGTTATGGGGGTCACTAAAATCTAGATAGGAATGAAGGCGATCCTGAGCATCGGGAGCGACAGTCGTATGACGTGGTGGTCGGAAAGGAGAAATGGAGGGAGGGCGGAAGCAAGAGTCATGTCGGTGGGATTCAGCGACATAAGTGGCATATAGATCCTTAGACTGGTCACAGGATTCGTCGATGGAGAGTGTTTGAGCTTTCCAGTTGATGACGGGGTTTGTGGATCGAAGCCAGGGGAGGCCAAGGATAAGATTCTCCTTGCCGCAAGACATGACATGAAAGAGGACCTTTTGAGAAACTCCTTCAGTGTTGACATAGAGAGTACAAGTGTAGCGGATTTCGCCATTTTTGTTTGCGGATTGATCGACGTTTCGTACCAAGATAGGGACGTCTAGTTTGGTGGTGGGGAGTCGATGCTTTCGTACGAACATCCAGTCGATGCAGGAGATGTCTGCACCGCTGTCTACGAGAGCACGGGTGTCAACGACTTTCATGGTGTGCGAGGGTACTACAAGCTGCAGGGGAATACGCATAGATTTAGCAGATTGCGATACTAGTACAGGGGCACACGTAGCACTAGGAGATCCTTGCGTTGATCGAGGTCTCCTTTTCAAAAATCCCATTTGGTGGCAGGAATAAAGCGGATTCTCCCAACTGTTTCTTCGTCATCGTCACTTTCTACTTCTTCCAACTTGGGGAGATCTTCTTCGATACGCTGGACCTTCTTCTTAGAGGGTTGGGACGCGAAGTTAGGGCAAGCGGTGGTGATGTGTCCCGGTTTTCGGCATCGGAAGCAGAGACCTTTCTCGATGCAATGTTTGCGTTCTTCCGGGGTGAGCTTTCCTACTTTGATAGCATCTATGTCCATAGCGTTTGGATCGCGAGTGGGGGTGGAAGAGGAGGTTTGTGGGAAGGAAGTAACGTTTCTAAGGGGATTGTGTGATCGGGAAATTACGAGGTTGGCGGTGTCCCATTGGGACTGGTATTGGGTGGCACGTTTGTACCAGTCTTCGATGGTGGTGGGAACGGTGTCCATGGAATAGATGCGGCGAGTAAGCGCGGGTGGAATTCCGGCACCGAAGTACGAGATAAGGACGTTGGGATCGACGATCTGGGCCTGTGCAACGTTGTTACGGAACGAGGCAATGTATTCAGTGAGTGAGGGTTCGAAGGGTCCTCCCTTCTTCTTCTGAGTCATCCGTTTGGTGGAGAGCCAGGCGATGGCGTTGTTAACAGTGTCGTGGTGTTTGAACGCGGCTTTGAAGAGTTTTAAGAATTCTTTGAAGGTTCCTATAGTGACATCTCCGTCGTCGCTAATGGAGTTCTGTCGATAAGTCTGGGCCCACGTAGAGGCTGATCCCTTAGTCATGTATGAGAGGGCGAAGGTGACCTTTTTTGCGTCGGTGTTGTATACTTCCTTGTTAACCTCCAGATAGAAGTTAACCGAAGAGAGCCAGGGCATGGCCTTGGTATAAGAGCCATCGAAGTGTTCGGGGGCGGCGATGCGGAGCTCGGTAGGTTTGGACATGGGGGGCGGTTGGACGGGAGTGGGAGAAGGAGGAGAGGGGTCGGGGGATAAAGAGAGAGCAGTTCGCAAGTGGAGGGACAGGGACAACGTTTGATCCTCGTCTTCGGGGTAAGGGATGAGGATGTCGGGCTCCGAAGGGTTTTCTTCGAGGCTGGAGTGGACCGAGGGTTCTGGCGAGGTTTTGATGGGGTATGGGGCGGAAGCTTGTCGCCTTAAGCGACGGGGATCAGGGTTGCGAGGCGGTTGAGAAATGGTGGGCGGTTCACAGCGGTGGTGACCGTGAGAAAGGAAGCTAGATCTTTTGTTACGCTTGGCCTGGGTAAGGACGAGCGCGGCCTCTGAGTATCGAAAGGGTGAAGGACGGGAGGTTACCGCATAGGGATAACGGGCTTAGGAGTCGTTCTATCGATTGTAGAGACGACTGTAACACAATCAAGTGAAGTGTTACAAGTCTAGCGTCCAGTCAAGTGTAGGACGAAGACACGCAGAGATTCACCCAG
>JBBPMR010001094.1:0-12012 GCA_038090415.1 Rossbeevera mucosa | reverse complement strand
CTGTGTACAATCTACCACAGTGCAACCACCCTATGTATCCACGTCTGCCCAAGGGGATATGTGAGAGAACCTCTCACAGGCTTCCACCACACCATGCTTAACTTTGCTGTTCGCTCGGCTTCACACCCCATGTCTGACCCTGGCTATGAGACGATAATCAGTGACCCGTAAATCACTGCCATTCACGTTTGTATTGAATTATATTTAGCCTAATTTGTGTGGGTCCAATCGGAACCCCGAAGGAACGACTGATATGAGCTGCTGAGGAAGAACGCATCAAAGGTTCCTCGACAACGTACATCCCTGGTGTGCACGCTCGTAATGCAGATCAATCCACGACTCACAGGTCCAGAACATTCAGGATTACGGACAGGGCAAAAGTTAGAGCTTTGGTTAGATGTTCACGGTGCCTTTTCTTGGCTGTCACGATCTTCTTCCGCATCTAGTCCGCGTGTTCGGGGAAGATCATTATTTCGGAAGAGCATACTGTTGTAGTACATAACCATTGATTTATACAGGGGAATGCACTATCGACAAATAATGGGCGCGCAACGCCAGACGAGTAGATGTTCACACGGGTACGTGATAATGAATGACTCACCTTCGCCTTGGAGTATTTTCTCATCAGGGTTCAAGTATTCCTTGGGAACGCCACCCTTCCGCCCCTTTATTCACGACAATGACCCATAATGGAATAGCGCCAGTGCTGTCAATGTCTCGGCCGTGCTAACCCAAAGCCGGGGCGCCCTTCGTGCGATATAAAGATCAGGCAGTGCGTTCCCCCGTCAATTCTCCTCAGATAATTATTTGGCATCATGGGTGGCTCTGTCCAAAACTCGTTCTATATCGGGATCAACATTGAAAACATTCTATATGGTAAGTTCTCTCTTCTCCGACGCGTACTACGCCGCCTATCGCAACTCATTCATGCACAGGCGTCGAATTGGTCCTCTACTTCAAAACCGTCAGGATTTTGCTAACCAGGAACAAGGGCGCACGCAAGAAATCTGACATGTTCTACGCGATCTTCAGCACCATCATGTTGTTCTGCGTCACGGTCTGGGTAGCCACCCAGGCCATGTTCGGCCAAGAGATGTGGCTCCTGCAAGCCAACTATCCAGGTGGTCCCGACGCGTACTGGAATAACAATATTTCCGTTTGGTATGTGGATTGGGGGACGACGGCGATCATCGTCCTGCAACTCATGACCGATGGCCTCATGGTAAGACACGCGAACCGCGAACACGAGGATTTCCACTTACTTGGCGTTGGCTCCAGATCTACCGCTGTCGGATCATATGGAACTGCTATCGTGTGATCATAATACCCGCGATTTTATGGTTTGGTACCTTGGGTGAGCAACCCACGCTTTTCCGTCGCATCGCAATGACTTCACGCCATACCCACCCTTAGTCTTGGGAATCCTCGTCGACTGGACCTCCAGTTCTCCTGGAGGCAACTTTTTCGCTGGCCTCTCTGCCGAACTCGGCCTTGCGTACTACACCGTGTCGGTGTTCCTGAATGCCACGCTGACGTGCATGATATGCTATTACATGCTGCGGCACGGTAGACAGATACAGGCAGGCCTCGGGCGCGAATACGCATTGTCGTATTATGCCATCGTCACGCTCATCGTCGAGTCGGTCGTTCCCTACACCCTCTCGGGCATCGCGTTTTTGGTGTCGTTGGGGATCGGTAGCCCAGTCTCGGTCGGGCTCTCATGTCTATATATGCTGATGATGGTGCGTGTTCCTCCGATTCCGCTGTTCCGGCTCAGCGTGATGCGTCTTTTTTCTCTCTCTCCTTACCGCAGTGTATATCGCCCCAGATGCTGATTCTCCGCGTGTTGATGGGGAGAGCTTGGAACAAGGATACGTGCCAGACGTTGAGCTCCACGCTCGCGTTCGGTCCTGGGACCGCGAACAGGTCGCAATGGTTTGATGGCGACACTGCCGTCGGATCGCCCGTGTATTTGCATCCCATGTCAAAGGCGTACCATCCGGCACGCCACGACTGTAAGGCACCGGACGTGTAGATGGTGTATTGCGAAATAAGCACGATTGATATTGGCATGGGATACATGAGGCTATCTCGATTGCGATCGTTGACTCGACCCGTGGCGAGTAAGCGACGTGTAACACTAATTACTCTGTATACCTGTACATCAATCACCGAAGAGCGACGATATGGACTATATTATGTAGAGTATATACGCAATGCACTGCTGTGAAGTAATCGGAACGTCGAGCCGCTGAATTCTGTTGGGGACCGATGGTGAGAGTCTTGTGTCATTGACAGCCTGGACATCGGCGACCCTAGGCGAAGAAAACTACAGATGAGGTCGCCGGTCCCTTAATATATGCCGGTTCCTGTCGTACCTTGGGGCTTTCGAATGGTTGCTGAGTATGTATGTAACGTGTCAAATTTGAATATGCAGAGATAGCGCACTGAGAAGATCGCTTTAGGCACAGAGAAGCTGAGATAGTGAGTTCGATCAGTGCGCTCTAACCGGACACCATCCCTTTCAAGACACTCGCCTGTCGCGGAGGATAAGTCCTGCAAATTCCCAGCCACAGCCCCCCACAAGACATCCAACCAAAACTTGCAGGAGGGGTCTCAGGGTAGTGTAAGCACGCCTGTGTCACTGCTGACTACTAGCTCGAATGTTCCGACCACGTAGGGCCGGTGAGACCGCCTGGGTAAGAGTCACAATCATAATTAGACCGCTTCTGGTTGTCGGTGATTCCACACGCTCGTCATCACTACGAACGAGCATGATGATCAATACTTGGCGGGTAAATTGCCTGGCCGTATCCTGAACGGTATTCTTTATGTCGTGCTCTCGGAGAGCCGCCGCATCAAGGTGTCGCAGATTCTGATCGAACGTCGCCAAAGATATTCGAAAACATCAGTCTTCTATAAGGCGGGTTCCTGGGCAGGGCACGGGACCGACTTTGAACGTGACTGCCGGGAGTCCCTGAGCGTGATCCCTCCGCCAGAGTCCCGGTGACGGTGTTATAAATAAAGGATTCAGCCTGATCGTTATGGTTTATATTCATTACGAGAAAGTCGGGACAACTCACCCACGGAGGTCGGATGCCCAAAGTTCGAGTCCATTGAGTCGCAAAGGGTCCTCGTCCAAACCATAATCGGCGACTGCATCAAAATAAGCCTAGAAAGGTTTAGTCAACTTTAGTGCCTTAGCCCTTGGCTGGTCTGAGCAACCCGTGGATGGCAAATACATCCAATTCAGGTGAGAGGAGAAGGGGTGCTATGCCTATGAGTTTGAGGAAGTGAAGCCATTTATTGTCAAGAAAATTCTGTGAACTAGTATTCTGTCGTAGTTCGGGCCTTCCTTAAGTAGTCGCCACCGGCATTTTCCGAAGCTGAATTCCCTGCCACCCCTCGTCCAAACGGCACCACAGAACCTCCAAGACACGGCAAATCCGTCAAGGTAAGCTCATGTCCACGCCAGTACGACCCCGAGCACGCCCCCATCGCTGTCCTGGACCCTAATTTCGACGTCGGAGGGCTGGATGAGGCGATGGGACGCCGGATGGACCGATCTCTCCTGATTGTTTCGCTGACCGTCTTGCGCTATTTCTCGCTCGTCATTTGTACAGATGGTACGTACTTACTATTTCAATGACCGTATGACCACGCCGACCCCCTTTGCGGAGAACAGAAGCTCGAAATCGACTCTTTCTCGGGCTACCGTATCTACCCTTCCAAGGGTAAACTTTTCGTTCGCGGAGACTCCAAGGCATGTCTCCTCGCCTTGTTTTCTGTTTTCGTGCACGCTTCATCTCTACATTCCTCAAGATCTTCCGCTTCTCCAGCTCCAAGAACTCTTCCCTCTTCCTCCAGCGCAAAAACCCTCGCAAGATATCTTGGACACAGGTGTACCGTCGCATGCACAAAAAGGGTATTACCGAGGAAGTCGCCAAGAAGCGCTCGCGCCGAACCGTCAAGCACCAGCGTGGCATTGTCGGCGCCGACCTGGCCACCATCGCAGCCAGGCGTAACCAGACCGCCGCTATCCGTACGCAAGCACGGATGGCCGCTATCCAGAAAGCCAAGACCGAAAAGAAGGAAAAGGAGTCAAAGAAGGCCAAGGTGCGTAGCACTCCCTCGTTCCTTCTCTAGCTCATCGTCTTCTTAGCCTACCCGTGCACACGCCAGCACGGCACCCAAGGTCTCGAAGCAGCAGATGAAGGGTGGCAAAGGTGGACGATGAGCAGACTCGCTTGGGTGTATTTCACTCGTGTATACACATGTTCTTCGTATGATGACTATCGTCCTTGGTATTCTACGCCCAAACGTCTAAAATATACAAAATGTCCGGGTAAAAACAACCGAGAAACGGGGGTAATCACAGCCTGGGTCCGTGGGCGCGCTCGGGGGCATACTTTGCCTAGGAAGCGGTATCAACACCAAGAGCGAGGAGTGATCGCGTCGACGATGCTCACCATCTCGTTCTCCTTTTTCTTATAGCCACACTTTTCATAGAAAGCTGTGTGAAGATCATGATCATGAGCACATGTTGCTAAAAACAGAGAACAAACGCTCACGTATATTATCATCGCTGCAGTTCAAGATCGTCTTGTAGCACCCGCTCTGCTCGCTGATGTGGGTGAGCGCCTGGATAACGCGCAGCCCGAGCTTCTTGCCCTGCTGGTTCTTGTCGACCGCGATGTCCTCGATATGGCCGACACTTCCGAATCCGCGGATGAACTTGCGCTCGAGGAAGACACAGCCGACGGCGACGATGCGGTCGCGGGCATCGTCGACGATCACGAGGGTGTAGTACGTCTGCGGGGTGGCGCACATCGCGTTGAATTGGTTCTGCCACGCGGACTCGCCGAGGTCCTCGACGGTGGTGAGCACGGCGAGGACGTCGAGATGGCCACGCTTGTAGTCTGTCGAGGCGAGGGGGCGCATCTGTTGCTGTCCGGTCAGTTGCTCTCGGTGCGTTGCCAACGCAGCACGCACGGTCAGGCCTTTGGGCAGCTGCTGTGCGACCTCCTGCGAGATGAGTTCTGCAGCGAACGAAAGGTCATTGGAATCGGTGGAGGAGGACAACATCGTTGACTAACACACAGCCACTACTAACTAACTAACTGAACTTGGACGTGATCTCCTCTCCAAGAGGCTTCCCACTGCCTTCCTTGCGTCGCCAGAGCGACAGCGTGCCCCACTGCCTCACCAAACTGAGTGGTACACCCTCGCCCTGTTCGCGTACGACCCGTAAGATGTCCTTGAGCAAGACTTTGAGCTTTCCGAGCGACCCTTCCATCGCATCCGCATGTTCCTTCATCTCGTCCCCAGTGAGCGCGAGCTTTTCTACAGGCTCAAATACCCCCGCCGTGTGCCTCGCCATGTAGAGCCATGCAGTCTGCGACAGGTACAGCTGCGGATAAATGTCTCTCCAGTTCGGTTCCCGATACGTAGACCTCGTTTTTATCTCGATCAGATCGGACTGCGGTACGAGCGCACGGGATGGATCGAGCCGGACCACGAACCCGGCAGGAGACGGCTTGTCCAGCTTCGTCGCGTCGCCGTCGCCAATCTTCAGCGACGCAAACGAGGCCAGAACGTCGTCTTCGTCGTTACTCTCCCTCCTCTCCACGCACGCGTCCGCAGTGTAACTCAGCAGGATCTTCAAGCTCCCGAATTTCTGCAAACACAACCTGTTCGAGAGAGAGCTCGAGGATCAGACCACACAAAATACTCACATAAGTGACGATCCGTTTATGATCCAGCATCCTCCCGCACCCTTCCGGAGCCCGCGTAGTCGCCTTCAGATACTCGTTTCCATATCCCGTATTCTGCGAAGCGAACGCCTCCTCCTCCTCCCGCCGCGTAAACAGACAGGTCTTACCCACCAGATCGATGTCGATCCTGAAATCATCCTCCGACCGCACCCCGTCCACGTACCGCAACAGCTTCCGCAGCCCGTTGCGGTCCGTGCACAGATCGATGTCGCGGTAGCAAAAGTCGCCGTCCCCGTGCAGCGCATCGATCGCAGCAAAGAGCGGCAGGAGCGGTGAGCGCTCGTTGCCCATCTTGGATGCGTCGTGATGGATCTGCTGCACCCCGCTGTCGAGCGGGACCTGTTTCACGGGCGGGCGCTCGTCTGCCCAGATCCACGGAGAACCTGACGCGCGGGCAATTTCAGAGACCGAGCGATAGAGAACGGTGAGCACGTACCTGGGACGACCATGGTAGGGACTGGCGCATCGATCCACGAATAAGACGCGATGAGCTTGACGTGACGCAATCGGACGGCATCCGAGGTGTGTTTCGCCGTGTCAACTGACAGCGTCGCCACACATTCCTCGAGGTCCCTGAATACGAACGCCGTGCTCGGGAGAGTGTGCGACGGCCGACCCCGATTGTTTGCTGACTTACCCCCTCGTGTGCGCCATCCTGAGTTTCGCGTATACGCTGCCATCGTGGTGCAGATGGAAGTCGATATAATGAACCCTCTTGTAGGTAATAAAGTTATGGCTGTCCAAACACAGAATACAACGATAAGATAACAAGACCCCCTCTCGCCTGCGAGTAAAAATACACCAAATAAAAATAAAATGTCACTCTTCCACCGTCGGTGGCATACTTCGAAACGCCGCTCCCCCACCGATACCTTTCAACCCATCAATACTCGGCCGCGGACGGAAACTCTCTCGCTTGATCCGACCACCCCCGTGGGTGCTCGCGCTCGCCGTTCGTGGTAGACTCGACCCGGTCGAACTCGCACCATACGATCTCGGTGCGCTGGCCGTACGACTCACGTTGGTGTGCGAAGCAGCACGTGACGTCGAACGCTGTGTTGTCGACGGCACGCGACCCCACCCTAGTGATGCGTATCCGTCGGCATGCTTCGATCGTGTCGTAACGTGTGATACCTGAACTGGAACAGCCGGACAGCTTGGTGTCCGGCCCTTTGCTGGCGATGAGCTCCGCACGGGCTTGGCGCGACCATCCGTAAGCTTTTGTCGCTTGGTCGTCGTCTGCGACATCGCCGTCCCTGGTCTCACGGCTGGTGTTACAGCGCCGGGAGTTGGGTTGTGCATTTTCCCCGGGACGTAGCCAACTTTGTTGGTGTTACCGGTCGCTGGTTCTAGACTCCGGCTACGAGTCAGAGGACCAACGGTAGGTTTGTTCGCATTCAGTGCTTGCATAGAGTATTGTGATGTGGCTGGCTTCTTCTTGTTTTCTTGTTCATTCGCAGATATCTTCTCCATCAGAATCTGGAGCATACTCTCCCCATGCACCAGGAAGGAGCGACCATTCGCCTGCTCCCATGTAGGAAGAGAAGCCAAGAGTTGTTGTTCCAGCTGCATCATCGAGCGATTAAACAGGGAACGAGCTATGATGGAAGCTCACGACGAACCTTCGGTTTCTCCTTGCCTACCCGTTTCCTCATCTTCTCTTCTCTCAACAATCGGCCCGGGTCTCGACCACCTCCCCGACCGAGAAGTCGCGTTTGATCTCCAGCGGCACGTTCCAACTCTAACTCCTCTTCACATATATCCAAGTATTTCTTGATAGCCGCCAACATAGGTGTCTTGAGTCGAACATCTGCTTTGAGCCGCGCAATTTCGTGTTCGTGTTGGCTCAGTAAATCTTCTGTGTGTTCATCTGTCCAAGGGGGGTCAACTTGATTTGATGTTCTAGCAAGCAAGACATTTACCATCCACAAACGCTGCAAAGTCTGCACACTCGTCTTCTCCCATCATTAATTCATTCCATAGTGACTCAATCTCCAAACGGGCGTTCCCAATGAACTCTCCCATTCTTTCTCTCTTCAAGTCGACCATGCGCTCCAGCTCTTCCTCGTAAGATTGGATAATCTGGGGAGTTGTTCCCCGATTCGCCTGAAACGACATGCGTTAACGAGTACTGAGACCGTGACCCAGGGTCGGATAACTCACCTCGACGAAGGCATCCATTGCGGCATCGTCTACGCCCATTCTTTTCCAAAGTGATTCCAACTGATCATACATGTCTTGAATATGCGTCTCTCTTCGTCTCTTGAGTTCTGTTAACTCTGAGCAACGTTGTTCTGCGTACAGCATCATCTTTTGGGTCGGTTCGATTGCGAGCGAACCGAGGAGGGTAGCTGGGACGGGATCCGGTGTGGGTGAGGCTTCTAGAAGCTGTACGAAATGAGAAAATGCATGGTAGAATTCCCGCACAGGATCTATGCTAGGCTCGGATGGCAATGTAGGTTTTGGGGAACTTGATCGAAAGAGAAGCATGGCGTCGGATCTGCCCTGACACGAAGGTGTGGGGGTTCCGGTCGATTCAAGAAAAGGATCGATGCTCTGTGCTCGTATGTTGCTGGATGAAGATGAACGAGGGAGGGGGTATGAGGGTATTGCAAGTGTTGAAGAAGAGGCGACGGGAATGGTTGGCGGGTCATCGATCTCTGGAAGTTCCATACCAAGCTCTGAATATAACCAATCGATCTGGAGGAACACGTCCCCCAACAGAGCCAGGCGTTTCGTCTAGATGAAACGCTTCAGTGACATGTTCTACAGGAGCTCGAGTGCCGCACAGCGAGCCGCAGACGGACTGACCATTTCGCCCTTGCCCCGCACAAGTTCCTTCTCCAATTTAGAAAAACGCTCCGGCATGACATCCGAGAGCGCGTTGGGATCTCTGGCATCCTCTTCTGCCGCGACGGTCGGCTGCAGGATATCGACCGTGAAATAATTCGATCCCAAACTGCGTGCGAGCGAGTTCAGCCGATTCTTCAAGGTCGTCAGCTGTTCCAACTTGGTGTGATAAACCTATCCAACCGTCAGCCTTGCCCCATCGAGTCGACAGACGAACGTACGCACCTGTCTTAGTCGTTCTTGATGTTCGAGGGCGCGTTCATGGCGCCGCGGGAGCACCGTCTCCGCACGGATCTCTGCGAGCGATCCGGCAACTTTGGCGTGCGTACCCAGCGCGCGGGCATACCGCACGCATCCGCTCTCCACGACCTCACATTTTCCCTCCCACTCCTCGACTTGCTGTCTGCGCACATCGATCTGGGACTCGACTGTGCGGGTGAGGTGATGCTGGAGCGCTTGGAGTTCGTCTTCGAGGGCGGTGGGAGGTAGACCGAGACGTGCGTGAAACTGAGGAAGAAGTTGTGTTTGTGCGTTGAGGTGGGTGTGTAGTGTCGAGAGCAACGTGCTGAGGGACGAGGAGGAGGCCATCGTGGATGTTCGTGTCCGAGTCCGTTGCAACCACAACCGCGTTTGAGAAGGTCACGTGATCGTTGTTATTGCTTATTCAGTTGTCGCCATTGATGATTGATCATCGATGCTTAAATAGTCAAATTTAGTTTGATCGTTATGCATTTACCACCAGGACTCGTCGCTTTGGTGCGACTTCTGCCCCGCCTACTTCTCGCCCCTACAACGGCATACTTTAGTCTTAGACTCTACCAAACCCTCTTCGAAAAGCCCCTGCCGTCATGGCTCCCTCTCCCTGCATACATCTTGGCACTGCCAGCCGCGTTCGCAGCCAGGATCGCGTATGTACGCATTAGGGACCGCAGAGAAGCTGCCCGTCGTGGCGCAGTGTATCCCCCGACCATCCACTCTCGCTGGCCTGCCGGGCTAGACAAGCTCTTGATGCTCGTACACAACTTCCACGACGGGTATCTGGGCAAGTGTCATAACTCGTATTCTATCCATCTTTTATGCTCATGTACTGCCATGTAGGTGCATATATCCAAGACGAGTTCGACGACATGGGGTACACGTTCGATTTTTACACCATGTATGAAAGCAGGGCAAGTATTTCAGCCCTAGAGAACTCTCAAGCTGAGCCTTTCGTGGTAAATAGATATGTACTGCAGAACCCGAATACATCAAGGTGGGTCCCACTTTCCCGCTTCGACTTGACAGTGTGTGAATCCCCCTGCTAGGCAATTCTCGCTACACAGTTCCAGTCGTTCGTAAAAGGTGAGGGGCTGTGCGTGGAATGTGCATGCGCAGGGTTGTAAGTCCTTGGATGGTGCTGAAATGCCCCTTCCGTGACCCCTAGGTCCCATCCTCAAAGACCAGCTCAATTCCATGTTGGGGACAGGCGTTTTCAACTCCGATGGTGAGCACCCTCTCTTCAGCAGACGTAACGGATGAGAGTCCGAGCCGATTTATGCTCGCGCAGGTGATGTTTGGAAGTACGTATGCACGCCAGCATGCCGGCTCTAGTACTACTTACGAACGTCATTTTTTAGATTTCATCGTACGATGACCCGACCATTCTTCAGCAGAGATCGCATCAGTGATTTTGACAATTTCGAGCGACACGCTCAGGATGCGATCCGACAGATGAAGGTCCGCCTGCGCGAAGGCTACCCTATCGACTTCCAGGACGTGGTATCCCGGTTTACGCTCGATTCGGCCACCGAATTTCTCTTTGGAAAGGACGTCTGCTCGCTTTCCGCAGGCATTGTCTACCCTCCGTCGTCCCCGCTGTCCCAGGATCCGGCTTTTCTCGACCATCCGGCCAACCAATTCTCTCGCGCGTTCCAGGGAGCGCTGGTCGCCACCGCCAATCGTACAAACTATGGTGATCAGTGGCGCTTCAGCGAGCTTTGGCGGGATAACGTGAAGCAGTACATGAAAGTGTGCTCAGAATTCATCGATCCTGTAATCGCGGATGCGCTCGCGAAGAAGGAAGAACGCAAACGTCTTGGCCGTGACATCAAGAAGGGTATGGATGATGTCAAGGAGGGGGAGACGCTGTTGGAACACCTTGTGCAATTCACCGAAGGTTTGTTTTGTATCCATGCGCTATTTAATGGGGGATTAACATTGCTCTTAGACCAATCGGTTATTAGAGACGAAACGCTCAATATTATGATCGCTGGCAGGGACACAGTGAGTTCGTTTCTGGGGAATCTGATCCAGTGACTAATATGTATGCTAGACTGCTGCGACATTGACATTTGCGGTTTACATGCTCTCTCAGCATCCTGACGTTCTTGCACGTTTGCGAGGGGAAATCATAACCAAAGTTGGAATATCTGGAAGACCGACGCACGAGGACATGAAGGACATGAAATACCTCAGAGCGTTTATTAATGGTGGGCAACTCTTGTCGGATCGTCACTTAGGGCGGTTTACTGATCTAAAGCCACGGTGATCAGAGGTCCTCCGTTTATATCCACCTGTGTAAGTTTTGTTTTCTCAAAGAAAATCATTGCTGAGATTGTGCAGCCCCTTTAATGTCAGGTATGACGAGCGCATGCTCAGGTTTTATTTTGGCTCTGATTACACCCCGACAAGGTTGACTGCGGAACCCCAAGTTTGGCCTGCACTGAGAGGCGGAAACCCCTTCTATATCCCCGCTGGAACAAGGTGAGCGCACGGATCCTAACCCTCTCCCTTCGTCGCTGTGCTGGCTGACCTGCCACCGGTCCGCAGTGCCATCTACTTCGTTTTCCACATGCACCGCAGGAAAGATTTGTGGGGCCCCGATGGTAAGCGCAGATGGCTGAGTCCCTCTAATTAAGGCGGTTCTTGACTTTCTCTAGCGCACCTCTTTGATCCGGATCGCTTCCTGGACGAACGGTTGCACAAGTACCTGACACCAAATCCGTTCATCTTTTTGCCGTTTAATGCGGGACCCCGTATCTGCCTTGGACAACAGGTATGGTTGCAATATAGCCCTCGTGGTACATGATGTAGCTGACGAGTCAATCCGTACAAGTTTGCATATCACGAGGTGTCATATTTCCTCGTTCGGTTATTACAGTCGATGGACGCTGTTACGTTGGATGTGGAGACGCAGCCGATGCCTCCGGCGGATTGGGCGCAGGCAGAGGGGCGCAAGGCCCTGGAGAAGGTATTGTTGAGGTCGCATTTGACTATGTATGTCGAGGTATGAAGGGTTCTTTTCCGATCTCCTGTTGCTGGTGACGTTGATTGCTTCTTACATTATAGGGTGGTCTGTGGGTCAGAATGAAGGAGGCCGACCCTGTCGAAAATGTGTAACGCATTGTCA
>JBBPMR010001093.1:0-12025 GCA_038090415.1 Rossbeevera mucosa | reverse complement strand
CCCGGCCTGAAAGCCGTGAGCCGGCAAAGCCGAGCCCCGAAAAGCCGAGCCGAGCCGGGCCGCGTTAGGGGCTTGGTGGGGCTTGGAGCTCGGCCTGGCATTTTGAAAGCCGTGAGCCGAGCCGGGCTGGGCCCCAGAAGCCCTGAAGCCGTGAAGGGCTGTGGGTACAGGTATGGTCATGGGTCAGCAGAATCAGACCTGGGGTATGATGTCACACCCATGGGTACCTCATCCTTGGCAGCACTTTTTCAAGGTCGCTGATCTCTTTCAGACCTATTTCCTCAATGAAGCAAAATTAGTCTCTGAGAACGATGCGTCACTTTGTCCTTAACCTCATCATCACCACATCCCTGTCTCCGACTTCTGTCCTCGTCCTTGTCTCTGTCCTCCAGCGTGCAGAAGTGATCATGCGACACACACGATCGAGGCAACTCACACAAACAAAGACCAGGTGAGTACATCCTCATCCTACTCCCTCCTTTGCACAGCAGCAATGCACCTGCAGCGCGTCACAACTAAACAGCAGTCATGGTGGCTAGTGCGTCACAGTGATATGCGGCATGGCAGACACGTCGGCCACGCTGCCACCACCACCACCACCACCACCACCACCACAATGACAATGAAACATGATAACTGTTGAATGAACAATAGTTTGTTCCACATATGGTAGTACTTATATAATCATATGTATATATATTCGAGCTGCACATCTGAGTTCTAATAGCATCTTGTACTCAAACCACTACATGCTAACCTCAACCTCCCGTCTGAACCTTCGGTGAGTCTGGCCCTTTGCTAGATAGTCTTCACTCTACAGTTGCTGCCATATGGCACACTGTGAGTTCATCAGGTTATGAGCTCTGGTAGCCAAAGCAGTACCTCGCACCTTTATGGCTGCAGTACCTGCTAGCTCCAGAAGGTTCACTGCTATGCGGAAACGCTGCATGTAGAGGTTGTAAAAACCTGCACCATTGCACTTCATTGCTGCATGGTTTTTGTACCTCCAGTAGGGGGAAACTGTGCCAGTTCATTACACTGACTTGTTTGCGATTATAGAACCAACAATGTCTTCCCACTCCTCTGCCATCACCATCCCCATCCTCACTGGTGCCAACTGGTCCCAATGGTGGCATGTCATGTCCTCTTACATCCGATCCACCGGCTGCACCTGGGTTCTTTCTGTTGGGGCATCTACCTTCAACCCCAAGGCCGCCATGGAGGACATTAACTTCTGAATCACCTGGAACAAGGCAAATGACACCATTGCTGGTTCCATCAAGCTCTACATGACGGAATCCCTATGATCAAAGTACTTCTCTGAGGACAATGCCGCCAAGCTTATCCTGGCTCTCAAGAACGAATATGATGCCCCCGGCATCACTGGAGCTTTTGCCCTCTTCAAAGAGCTCCTGGATACCAAGGTGGCTCAATCCTCTTACCCTGCTCCCTCCATTAACAAAGTTGAAAACCTTTTCACCCACCTTGATGCTGCGGGATATACTCTCTCCGATAAAGTCCAAGCAATGCTTCTGCTTGCAAAGCTGCCCCCCTCCATGGATGTCGTTGTGCAGATGATTGCGCAGAAGAAGGATGCCACCAGAAAGTTCATCAATCCAACCATTGCTGACATCCGGCAGGCTGCGGTCCTGTCATGGGACCAGCGCCAGATGAAGAATACGTCAAAAGACTCGCAGGCCCACAAGATTAGCACTGTGAAGCACAAGGGAGATGATCCCAAGTTCAAAAAGCAGCAGTCAAATGACGACAGCACTAAAAAGAACAAGGGACGACGAGGCAAGCGTGGCGGTAAGAAACGACAGGAGGAATTTAACTCCACCACGGAACATAGTCATGAAAATGACCATGATCATGGCCATGCTCACATCGCCTCCATAGCCTACACCTCTGGCCCTGAGCCCTTTCCTGATCCTTGAGCCCTCGCCAACCGACCTGCTCAACTCTACCAGGGGCACCAAGGCCTGTCTGCTTGTACCCAAATACAGCAGGCGTTTTCTCTAGCCCATAGGCTTGAGATCGCCCCTTCCATCGAGACGATTCGCTCTCTCGACACAGGTCTATCAAGGCAAGGCGCTTCCTTCCTCGCTGGAATCAACCCCGTCACCTCCTCCTCTTCCTCCTCCATTTCCCCACTGCTTGCCACAAGGCTAGAGCCCGTCCCTGAGCCCACAATGGACTCCAACCCGACACTCACCTCATGGCAAGAGTATATTGCAGAGTACAACGAAGATACTCCTCCCGCCTCCAAGCGTTCCAAAAGGAATGCTATCATGTCTGCTCCAGTGAGCAGCTGGGATGAGGATGATCTCATCGATCTCTATGGGTCAGAGGGAGAAATGGAGGATGATTGGTCCTTCAGTCCCGTCATCAAGTCAGTAACCTCTTTCTCTTGCTCCACAAGGAACTTGCTAATAGCCACATCTGCACTTATAGCTCGTAGTATTATATCCTTGTGTAGTAGCATAGAAAAATGCATGGACATTTGCACTTGCTCTAAGTGTACAAACCATGAGAATGAGGCATGGCGACTTTGGATACTCGACTCCGGCATGTCAATGCACTTTACATTCTTAAAAGATGTTTTTGTTGACTTTAAGGAGCTCAAAAGGGATCAACAACTGCCTGTTCAAACAGCAGGCAGTGCCATTTTTGTTACTGGTATTGGGAAAGTGCGCCTGCAATGGTGAACTACAGAAAACCAAGTGTACTATCTAGAGCTGCACGACGTTGGTTACATCCCCAAATCAGGGGTTAATCTAGTCTCAATGGGACAACTCCTCATGAGAGGTGCCAAAGTACATGGTGCAGCAAATAAGCTAGTTATGACTTTTGGAGATGGCGAAATACTCACTCCATTCACCACTGAATGGCTCAGACGTAACATGTACACCCTAGAAGCCATACCAGCTGGCAAGGCTGCTTTAAGCACCATAGATTACGAAACCGTTCATCGGCGTTTGGGACACCCCTCCAGGGAAGTCGTCAAACAAGCAAAAGAGCATACTACTGGACTCCCAGATTTCACTATCCCAGATAAAGACCCTCATGTCTGTCCTGGTTGCGCCAAAGGCAAGCAACCCCAATGCTCCTTCCCCCCATCCACTGTATGTGCCAAGAGCATGTTTAAACTTGTCCACACAGACATTAAATCTTTCCCAATTGAATCATACTGAAAATACAGGTACATTATTATCTTCTTAGATGATTTCACCTCCATGGCCTGGTCTGTACCTTTGTGCACCAAAAATGCTGCATTGACTGCCATCAAACACTTCCTGCAAGAAGTAAAGACACAATTCAGTGCACAGGTGAAAGGTTGAATGTCTGACTTTGGCGGCGAATATAAATCAACCGCCTACAATAGTCTACTTAAGGGGGAGGGCATTAGGATTCACGAAAGTGCTCCTCATGTCCCTCAACAAAATGGGCACGCAGAAAGATTCATGCACACCCTTATGGACAAAGCTGAAGCAATGTGCCACATGGCTTGCTTGCCTGACAGCTGGTGGGAATTTGCAGTCACTTATGCGACACATTGCTACAACTGCACCCCCCTAAGTCGCCTCCAATGGCGCACACCCTTTGAGGCACTTCATCTGAAGAAGCCTAGGATCGATCACTTGCATGTTTTTGGTTGCACTGCATATGTCTTCCTTCCTGCCGATGTTCAGGCCAACAAACTAGCCCTCAAATCGGAACTCATGGTGTATCTCGGTGTAGCACCTGGATGAGAATCTAACTTCCTATTCATGTGTTCCCCCAATAATGTCCTCTTCACAGCTGCACAAGCCTTCTTCGAGGAAACGCAATTTCCCCGCTGTGACAAACCAAGCAGAGCGCCCCCATGGCCAATGGCTGACCCAGCCCAGCCTGCTCCCACTCTCGACGCGCCCATAGAGGCGCCCTCTCCTGACGATGGAATCACTCATCAAAGTCATCCTCCCCGTCCGGTTACACCTCCTAATGCTCTGCCTTCACCTGTCCAACCACCGCCAAGCACTCCTCTCCGGAGAGCTCCTGCACCTCCCGCCATCCCTCCTGCACCGCACCATTCTGGCTGCATCTGCTGACCCCCTGTTCACCCTGACAACGTTTATGGCGACAATTGTCATCCTGTCGATCAGACGAGGGATATCGAGCGCGAAGAACGTGCTGCTCGACCACGACTGGTGCCTGGTGGTTTTCCCAACACATCTGCTGCTTCCTCCCCCTCTGATGAAGAGGGTCACGTGACATGCCTATGTCGTGAAGGGGGATCTGGACTTGTGACATTTTTACTGTTGAAGGCGTTATCAACGGTCACTGATAAACCACACCGAGAATGGACCTACAGGGACATACAAGCCCTGCCTTACCATGAGCAAAAGGATTGGAGAGATGCGTGTCAAAAGGAACTTGACATGCTCCGAGAAAGACAAGTCTTCGAGCTTGTAGATGTGCTGAAAGGCTGCAAAGTCATTGCCAATCGCTGGGTATTTGACGTTAAATCCAATGGCCGCAAACATGCCTGCCTCGTAGTGAAGGGCTTCTCCCAAGTCGAAGGGATCGATTTCGACAACATATTCTCCCCTATTGTAAGGTTTGAGATGGTGTGCTTAATGCTTGCACTGGCCTCCCTAGAGAACTGGCACATTGAGGCTCTAGACGTTAGAAGTGCCTACTTATATGGCAAACTTGAAAAAGAGATCTACATGAAACAACCCGAAGGCTTCACAGTCAGAGAACAAGAGCATAAAGTGCTCTGCCTAAAGTGTGCCCTCTATGGCCTTAAACAAGCCAGATTAGCCTGGTGGGAGACTCTAAATGAGTCCATGAAAGAACTCAGATTCGAACACCTAAAGTCTGAAGCTGGCATATTCATGTTCAGAATGGTGAAAGATGCCCACATTGTCACTATTATCTATGTCAACGATGCCCTCTTCTGTGGACCAGACCTCAAAGCGGTCAAAGTGGTTAAAGACACTTTCATGAAGTGTTGGGAATGCAGAGACTTAGGTCCTGCAAAAGAATTTCTACACATGAGCATAAAACAAGATGGCAGCAAGATCTTAATTGATCAATGTGCCTATTTAGAGAAAATCCTTATCTGATTCAACCTCGTCAATGCTTGTGTGGCTCCCACACCACTTCCACAAGGGTATCAGCCTGCTGCCTACGAAGGGACAGTCGACCCTCAGGTTAGAACACTATTCCAACAAGTAATCAGCTCCTTGCTATACTTAATGCTTGGAACCCGCCCAGACATTGCATTCGCAGTAATCACTCTTTCAAAGCATGCTGCTAGGCCCTCCAAGGAACATCTTGATCGCACATTCTACATATGCCGCTATTTACTTGGGACATGACACTATTCCCTTGTATTCGATGGATCCTCAGGAGCTGGTCTCATTGCATATACTGACTCAGACTGGGCATCTGACTCACTATCTCATCACTCTCAGACTGGCTGGTTTATCAAACTAGCCAGGTGCATTTTTAGCTGGCAATCACGTCAACAAATTCATGTGGCCTATTCATCCACTGAAGCTGAATATGTTGCCCTATCTGATTGTAGCAAATAGGTAGTTTGGCTCAGGACACTCATGGAAGAAATGGGCTACAAAATGATGCCTACTCTGATCTGTGGCGACAACCAAGGTTCCATCTTCATGGCAAACAACCCTGTCATGGAAAGTTGGTCAAAACATATCGATATTCGATGGCATGGCATCCGAGACTTTGTCAAAAAAGGCCTCATTGAGATTTTCTTTGTGGAAGGCACCAAGAACCCTGCCAACATGTTCACCAAGAACCTTGGCATTGAGGCACTCACCAACTGCCGACGCCAACTTGGCCTCGTTCTCTATGACAAAGCACAGTCATAGGAGAATCATTCACTTGCTTACGTGCTCAGAGTAGCTGCTTAGCAAGGGGGAGTGTTGAATGAACGATAGTTTGTTCCACATATGGTAGTACTTACATAATTGCATGTATATATATTCAAGCTGCACATCTGAGTTCTAATAGCATCTTGTACTCAAACCACTACGTGCTAACCTCAACCTCCTGTTTGAACCTTCAGTGAGTCTAGCCCTTTGCTAGATAGTCTTCACTCTACAGTCGCTGCCGTATGGCGCACTGTGAGTTCATCAATGACTACACATCGACGGTACCACATTACCAAGCCAGCGAGGACATGACAACAACAACGACAATGTCACTGACATGCCACAGCAACTTCGGTGACAGCGACAACGACAACGATGATGACACAGCAGCCTGGCGATGATGACTGGGACAACAACAATGGCGACGACCATCGCAGCAACAGCAATGATGACGATGTGCCACAGCAATGGCAATGGCAGCGATGACGACAATTGTTGGAATTAGTGATGGTAATTAAGTTACTACACTAATCATCGATCTAGACACACATACAGTACAAGTGTCTATAGGGCAGCACTTCATAGTAATATTAAGTGTTACTTGAGCTACATTAGGCTAATAAGCCTTATCTATACTAACTATGCTAATAGCATTAGTAAATGTACTAGTACTGCACTATATGAAGCAGGTACTGAGAAGCACTATCTAAGGCACATCTGACCTGCCCTAAACAAGAGATCAATACACTGATCTCGATTAAGATAACCCAATTAGGAGAGTATAACAACCGATCATTAAATCTATCTTCCTATTGGTAATGTGTCAAGTTATATCTGTAGATCATTGACACATTGTTATCTACCATTGGTCGATGTCATTCTGACACTGTTACTTACTCATCTTTCTTCTTATCATTTGATATTTAGATAGAGATTCATACGCTACTGGTTATTCTTTGTTTCAGCTTACTCATAAGCTGATCTTTATCTTTTATCTAGAGAGTTAAATCTTCGACCTTATATTCTCTCTTTATCCATACTATACACATAGATAAATAGCATTCATGTAGTATATAAGGGCTCGAAGATAGCCCTGGTAAATACAAGCTGTTCTACAGTTATATTTTCTACCTGCTTCGATAAGCAATCTCCTCAAATTCCCGGTGAGTTCTCCACCGAGCCTTTCCCTCATTGCATACTGCGCCCAGAGAGATTCCCAAATCTCTTTAGTGAGCTCTCATGCTGTTCTTCTTTCCATCCTCGTTCTTCTTCGCATCCTTGTTTTTCATCGTTCCCAGGCCACCCATCTAGGATATTCTCCGAATCGATCATGGTGGTGGTGAGTTCAAACGGCATGGGCAGCTGGAAGGTATTGTCCACCTGTGTGCCACTCGATTGAGACACTGGTTGGCCATGGCTGTGGTCGCTGAGAATGCCTGACCCACATGACATATTTGACTCAGCATCCCGTGTTGCAACCATGCTACATTCCACTCTGCTGTCACTGGTAGGTTCTGTGGCTCCCGGCGGAGCAAAGGATCCAAAGAGCATACCCAGCTGGTGCGTAATTTGCGTATTCCATTCATGACCTGCATTGCTGAACCATGTTTTAACAGCTTCATTTGTTTTTCGGGGACTGCACAGGGCCATGACATCATAACTTCGGAGTTCCCAGGAGTTGTCAGCTTCAGCCCGGGAGTGGCTATAGGATATCCAAGCATTCTCGGGCTGAATAGTGGGACCAGCGTGACCAGTAACGGTGGTAAGCCTGAGGACCCATGGTTGTGGAGCATGATACTCACAGTTTTGGGGCTCGTGGTCAAATCCGTGCTCTCTACCGGTTGGTTTTCATTGTTTTCACTCATAGCCTCATTCTTCTTCCTTTTCCATGGGAGGTTATTGGTCCGAGCACTGATGGACCGCTTTGGGGGCATGGTACTATGCTTCAGGTCCTCGCCTACTCATCATTCACCACCCTGACCTCTTGCCGTGTCTGCCGTGTCACCGCGGCGGTCTCGACTCGCGGTCGGAGTATTGGCTTCATGCTAAAGCTTAACCAGCATCACAAGATAACTAAATAAAATCCATAGACAATATAACTATCCAATTTTGTCTCTTTTATCGATCAACAAAATGTGCATTTGAGTGCACTTAAAATTTTGTTGACCGCAGATTTTGTGAATATATCATGAATGAGTTTTCTATACATTTTCTTTACTTGTCACGCTCGAAAGGCAAAAAATCACGTGATGTTGGATGGATCCGTCTGAATGCTACCTTATGTGTTGCATGAGCAACAGCGAATTCCCACCAGCTGTCAGGCAAGCAGGCCAGGTGGCGCATAGCCTCAGCTTTGTTCATTAGGGTGCGCATGAATCTTTCTGTGCGCCCATTTTGTTGAGGGACATGAGAAGCACTTTCGTGAATCCTGATGCCCTCCCCCTTGAGTAGATCATCGTAGGCGGCTGATTTGTATTCGCTGCCGAAATCTGACATCCAACCTTTCACCTGCGCATCGAATTGCATTTTTACTTCTTGTAAAAAGTGCTTGGTAGCCTGCAGTGCAGCATTTTTTGTGCACAAGGGTACAGACCAAGCCATAAAGGTGAAATCGTTGAGGAAGATGATGATGTATTTGTACTTTCTGTACGACTCGGTTGGAAAGGATTTAATGTCCGTGTGAACAAGTTCAAA
The DNA here is from genome assembly GCA_038090415.1 of Rossbeevera mucosa. Taxonomy (NCBI): domain Eukaryota; kingdom Fungi; phylum Basidiomycota; class Agaricomycetes; order Boletales; family Boletaceae; genus Rossbeevera; species Rossbeevera mucosa. The sequence continues at coordinate 3,443 of JBBPMR010001093.1, read as the reverse complement.
AGCGCTTTTGGCGCGTACGGCGGATGGGGGAAAGGAGCGTTGTGGTTGTTTGCCTTTGGCGCAACCAGAACAGACATGAGGGTCTTTGTCCGGGAGTCCAGTGGTGTGCTCTTTCGCCTGTTTGATGACTTCCCTGGAGGGGTGTCCCAAACGCCGGTGAACTGTTTCATAGTCAATGGCGCTTAGAGCAGCCTTTCCAGCTGGGGAAGCTTCTAGGGTGTACATATTACGCCCGAGTCTTCCAGTGGTAAATGGGGCAAGTATTTCGCCATCCACAAAGGTCATTGTTAGTTTATTATGGGCGCCGAATACTTTGGCGCCTCGCATGAGGAGTTGTCCCATGGACACTAGGTTAACACCTGACTTGGGGATATAACCAACATCATGCAGCTCTAAATAGCACAGTTGGTTTTCAGTAGTTCACCATTATAGGTGCACTTTTCCAATACCAGTGACAAAGATGGCACCACCTGCCGTTTGAACAGGTAGTTGATGGTCCTTTTTTAGCTCTTTAAACTCGATAAAAATGTCTTTTAAGAAAGTAAAGTGCATTGATGCACCGGAGTCGAGTATCCAGAGTCATTTCGCCTCATTCTCATGGTTCGCACACTTAGAACAAGCGCAAATGTCCATGCATTTATCTATGCTACTACACAAAGATATAGTACTACAAGCTGTAAGCGCAGGTGCGGCTATTAGCGAGTGCTTTGTGGAGCAGTAGGATGAGGTTACTGACTTTAAATGTGGGATGACCGGCCCAAAGCTCCAATCATTGTTCTCTCCTCCTTCTGAGCCAAAAATGTCGATGAGGTCCTCATCGTCCCAGGTATCCGAAGGTGGAGGCATGATAGCGTTCCTTCGGGATCGTTTGGACGGGGGAGGAGTCTTGTCATCGGACTCTGGTATTTGCTCAATCCATGAGGCGAGCGTTGGAGGAGGGGAAGAGGAAGAGGATGCGATGGGGTTGACTCCAGCGAGGAAAGAGGGTCCTTGCCATGTAAGTCCTGCATCGAGAGAGCGAATTGTCTCGATTGATGGGGTGATCTCGAGCCGATGGGCAAGAGAAAATGCCTGTTGTATTTGAGTACAAGCAGGCAGGCCTTGGTGCCCCTGGTATAGCTGGGCAGGACGATTGGAGAGGGCGTGTGGATCCGGGAAGGGTTCAGGTCCAGAGGTATAGGCGACGGAGGTGATGTGGGTATGGTCGTGGTCGTGATTATGATCGTGGTCATGTTCATGAGTGGCCGTGGAGTTGGATTCCTCTTGGCGCTTTTTACCGCCACGCTTACCATGTCGTCCTTTGTTCTTAGAAGCGCTGTCATCATTTGACGATTGCTGCTGTTTGAACTTAGGGTCATTGCCTTTGCGCTTTACAGTGCTAATCTTATGGGCCTGAGGGGCCTTCAGAGCTTCCTTCATCTGGCGCTGATCCCATGACAGGATCGCAGCCTGCCGAATGTCAGTGACTGTTGGGTCAACAAACTTTCCGGCACTGTCCTTCTTCTGCGCAATCATCTGCGCAACGACGTCCATGGAGGGGGGGAGTTTGGCGAGCAAAAGCATCGCCTGGACCTTGTCAGGAATAGTATACCCTGCATCTTTGAGACGGGAGAAAAGATTTTCCACCTTGTTGATGGAGGGAGCGGGATGAGAGGACTGCGCCACCTTTGTATCAAGGAGCTCTTTGAAGAGCGCAAAGGCCCCGGTGATGCCGGGGGTATTGTACTCCTTCTTGAGGGCGGTGATGAGGGCGGCGGCATTCTCCTCAGTAAAGTACTTCTGGCGGAGGGACTCTGTCATGTAGAGCTTGATGGTCCCAGCGATGGTATCGTTCGCCTTGTTCCAGTTGATCCAGAAGTTGGTTTCTTCCATGGCAGCCGATGGGTCGAAGGTGGGGGCTGAGATCGAAAGAGCCCAGGAACATCCGGTGGACCGAATGTAGGAGTTCATGATGGGCCACCATTGGGACCAGTTGGTGCCGGTGAGAACGGGGATAGTGATGGCAGAGGAGTGAGACATTGTTTATTCTATAAGATGCGAACGAGTCAGCGTAATGAACTAGCATAGTTTCCTCCTACTGGAGGTACATAACCATGCAGCAATAAATGCACAATGGTGCAGGTTTACAACCTCTGCATGCAGCGTTTCCGTGCAGCAGTGAACCTTCTGGAGCTAGCAGGTACTGCAGCCATAAAGGCGTGAGGTACCGCTTTGGCTACCAGGGCTCATAACCTGATGAAGTGACAGCACGCCATACGGCAGCAGCTGGTCACCTGAAGACTGATCTAGCAAAAGGCTAGACTCACCGAAGGTTCTTACTGAGGTTGAGGGTTAGCATGGTGTGGTTTGAGTACAAGATGCTATTTGAACTCAGATGCGGAGTTCGAATATATATACATGTGATTATGTAAGTACTTCTATATGTGGAACGAACTACCATTCATTCAACAGGAGCTGGGATCACGCTCGAGCAAAAGGATGTTTGGAATAGATATGTCAAGGTATCTACAATGTACTATAGTGTGGATGATGAAACACTGCTGATTGTGTATTCAGTCCCATTCGCATGCGAAGCCCTTCAAAAGAAAGGGGTTTGTTTACTTTGATTCAATGGAGCATTTTGCTTCCAGTACAAGCAAAGGAAAATACGTTTTTCAGCCATCTGAGTCACACAACGCCAACCATCATGATCCCAGTCCCATCAATGTCAACCAACTCTCTGCTGCCACAGATGGACTCTCTATGCACAATACCCAGCAGTTAGTGAATCAGCAGAACAATGCTCCCTTATCGTCCAATAAGGCTAGTGATCCAAATTTCACACCCCCCTCCGCTCCATCTAGCTTTCTCTCACCGACCAGGTCATCATCCGCTGTTACTAGTGTTAGCCGAGCTAAAAGAAAGATGCCTGCTACAGAGTCAGACATGGGCAGTGGCGCATACAAACGAACACGCCCATTATCTTCTGCTGCACAGGTACAGCTAGTGATGCCGTGGCCCGGCCTGAAAGCTGTGAGCCGGCAAAGCTGAGCCCCAAAAGCCCGAGCCGAGCTGGGCTGCATTAAGGGCTTGGTGGGGCTTGGAGCTCGGCCTGGCATTTTGAAAGTCGTGGGCTGAGCCGGGCCGGGCCCCAGAAGCCCTGAAGCCATGAAGGATTGCATGTCCCTGTTACCGGCAAGAGCCGATAACTATAAATGGTATGTGGTTATGAAATTTTCATTTTGCCTCCAATCTCTTGCCCACGCCCACGCCCCTCCCCCTTGCGCCACAACAAATGCAACAGAGATGGCGACGTCGTCGTCTTGCCCCTCGCCTCGCTTTCGCTCTCAGCCCACCTCCCACTCCCACCACTCCCTCTCACCCACCCCCACGCCCCTCCCCCTTGCGCCACAACAAACGTGATAGAGATGGCGACGTCGTCGTCTCGCCCCTCACCTCGCTCT
>JBBPMR010001092.1:0-12041 GCA_038090415.1 Rossbeevera mucosa | reverse complement strand
TATCCGACAAGTCTCTTTGTATGAATGCCAAGTTTTGTGAGTCTAGGCTACTAGTACGCGGTCCAGAGTTGTATCGCACGCGTTTCGCTCCTCCCATCAGGGGACCAATAGCACCTTCTGTTGAAGTACTGACGCTGTATCATGGGATTCTTCCTCACCAGACAAAAGGCATTCATATTCAGATCTGTAAAGTACTAAGCACTTTGAACGTCGCTGGGTGCGCTGAAATGGGCTCGGACGAGCGCTGCGAGGAGGCGAGAGAGGAAGCGCCTCTCGCTTGTGCCGCCACACTGCACCCTATGACGCCCCTGCCTCTACCTCATAATCACCATCCCCGTTCGACTCCATGCGCGTGGTCTTTAGGCTACAGCAATTCCTCATACTAGTCGAGGGTGAGCTCACATCACCTCGCGGTATCCATTTGGTGACCCAACCTAGCCTCGGCTTGATCGCGTTCGTACTCACCAATTTAGCTTGAGTCCATCTCCAGCACCAAGGTCACTCCCGGGACCGCGAGAAATGCGAGATGGAATGTCGCAAACTCCGGATTCTTGTCGCCACCAATCTCTTCCAACGCGATGGGGCCGATACCAGAAGAATATACTCCTAGCTATACTCGAGAAAGTCGTCAGTTGCAAGGACATCATCCAAGTGGGTTATCTTGCTGGAGTCCCGGAGTTGATTGTCAATTCTGTAGGTATTCACGGACGAGTTCCACCTGCATTCACTCGGACCGTTTTTATCCGCAACCGCTCAACTTCACTCGAAAGTCAATATCAAACTGATCGTCATCGCCCTCATCGACAGATTGGCGGCATACGCCGCGCGTGAAGCAGAGAGCGAGGACCCGGAAGAGACCAAGAGGCTGCTGCCAAGCGACTAGCAGAAAAGGTCAGATTGGCGAGAGAGAGGGCAATTCATGCCTATCATCAGTCGGACGTCGAAAAGCTCGAAGATGTAGATTCCTGGGATAGCGCCGTGGAAGAGTCAGAGAACAGAATTGAAGTGGATCATGTCTCTTCAGAAGAGGGAAAAGGAAATGGATGATGTGCCAGTAAGAAAGCTCCGTGGAATGCCAGAGGATGTCAGTCGTCGGGCTCATCAGAGTACGTACGAGATACACGCGAACATTAGACATTCTGACAATGTGACTGCAGGCTCGGCCAGACTGTCGATACAAGATATCACCACACTCCTTGTCTCTCACAAATCTCTCCCTCAGCTGCTACCCGGACAGGCTCGAGTACGTTGATCAGATCTTGGCATTTGCGCACAGCAAGATCAACGAATATTCTGAAAGGTCCGTCGTGTTTCTGGCCATGTGTCTATGTCCTGATGCCGACATGATGCAGCTCGGATCTGCACGCCCCACAAACGGCAGTGAACCTCGTAGCGTTGCTCGTTGCACCCATCAACTCGTACCAATCCGTCCTCACGCTGCTCGCCATCCCACGCTACGTCCCGCTCCTCACCCAACAACTCTTTTGCACCCGCCGTTCGATCGCACACAGCGTTGTCTAGAGTGTACTCAAGAACGAGACCATAATCGAGATACCTGGGGACGTGGACGGTGTGTTGGATCTGTATCACGTGTTGATCAAGGATCAGACCGACCCCCCTGCCGTCAGTGGTGGACAGGTCAAGGACGTGAAGGAGATACGGAGACAGGGACCACATGCAGTGGAGAAGGAGGATACAGCGGAGGAACAGGGGTGGGTTGCACGGATGGTGGATTTGTTCAGGGCCGAGTCGTTGGGCATACAGTATGAGGTGAGTTTCTTGAATCGAGTGGTGATATCGTCGTCGAACGCTGACTGGCGCATGCAATTCGGACAGCTACTGCAAACGGCACGTCGGCATTTCGAGGCTGGAGGCGAACGCATGCGATACACCTTCCAAGCACTGATTACTTCGAGCATCAAGCTCTGTCGCCGGCACAAAGTTCGTGGATATTTGGTGGGATTTCCTTTTCCTATGCTCTTTTTGGTTTTAACCTGAGCGACGGGTAGGAAGACGACTGGCAATTGAAAGTGACCACAATCCTCAGCGAATGCACATCCATCCTCGCGACGCAAGTTGGCTCGCCCTCGCTCGCGCTCCGTATCCTCCTCCTTGCTGCCCAGATCGCCTCAGAATGTGGTTCCTGATTTGAAGATTTCGCGTACGACCTGTATGTCCAGGCATTCTCGGTCTATGAAGATTCCATTTCGGAGAGCCGCGCGTAATTAGCTGCGATCACGTTGGTCATTGGGAAGTTGGTGCAAAGGTGGACGAGGTGGACGACTATGACACGTTGATTACCAAGGCTGCGCTGCATGGGGCCAAGCTACTGAAGAAGCCACACCGTGGTGGCAGGAGGCGGTAATGGAGGTAGAAGGAGATGGCGAGGACGAGGAAGCGGAAGCGAAGGATGGGGCTAAGGATAAGGAAGATGGGGAAGCGGTGAGTTTTATTTCATGTGATTGATTGTGATTCCTGAAGTCGTCGCCAGTACCCACACCAGGACAGCAAGCGCGTACTGGAATGTTTGCAAAAGTCGTTGTGAATCGCGCATTCAGCGACGGAGGAAATTGTGACTGTTCAGATATACTGTGACATGCTCGATAGTATTACTTTGATCGCGGGGCACCTGCTGTATGGCTTATTTTCTCTGAACTATCCTGACGCTGACGAGTGTTGCAGGTTGCCCCTAAATTCATCGTGTCGCAGGGTGGAGCTGATCACGTCCTCTATCGATACCATCACATCTCCCTCGTCATCTGCTTCATAACTACATCCTTTGCAACGAATCGAAGGTGTAGCATCCCTGGACATGATCCAGCGACATTTCTGGAAGACGGTCAAGTATATTCATTCGAAGAAGACGTCGGAGAATCCGGGACGGTATGAGGAGGTGGAAGTCGTTGGAACCTTGAAGATGGGGATCACGTGGTAGTGACTCAGGCTGGTGGTTTTTCGATTACGATATGTCGATACCGTATATTTTTGTTGACGCTACATACTTACATACTTGCACAAAATATGTGGTACAAGACAAAGTCTGAGTGGGGTAAAAGTCAATTCGACACTGAAACTTCCCTTACCAGTGCTAATCTGATCATGCAAGGAAAGCCGACACGAGGCGACCCAGAACAGCCACACAACGAAGACGCCCACTTTCTTGTTTCTGCTCTCCCAGCACTTAGTGATACCTTCAGCAAGAAACCAGCAGGATGCCATCGAAAGGTGCTTATTTCCTTCTTTACTATGAGCGTCAGTGAAATAACATGCGTCAGTCGAACAGTCATTCTCTCAAGCTGAGGAAGGCTCCATTACTGTTTCAGTCGATGAGCTACTTTCACAAGCGAAATCAGCATTTACCAAGTTTGAGCAAGGAGATGGAACAGATCAAATTAGCGAGGCAATCGTGCTTGATCGCCAAGCACTGGATTGTTGCCCACCCGGTCAACACAAACGATGGTGTCTAACTCGACTTTTCTATCATCTCTGGTACCGTTACAGCCATCTAGGAGCAATGGCAGACATTGAGGAAGGAACTGTGTATGCCAGAGAGGCACTGGAGCTTTGTCCGTCAGGGCACCCTGATCGATCATCGTCGTTGAACAATGTCGCACTCCATCTCTCCTCCCGTTACGAGCAACTTGGAGACATGGCGGACCTCAATGAAGCCATCATCCTGGGCAGACAAGCCCTCGATCTTTGCCCCTCAGGGCACCCTGATCGCTCAACGTCGTTGGGTCGACTTGCACATTGTCTCCGTGTTCGATTCACGCAGTCGGGCGAGTGCAAGGATAGGGATGACCTATTCGGTTTCTACACCCAGTTGTCGGATATCTCACAGACACTCTCATCAGCCGATCCATCTGTGGCCAAGCAGTGGGTCAAGGAAGCTGAACATTTCTACCATCCATCAGTCGTTCTCACATATGCATATGAAACATCTCTTCGACTACTCGCTCAGCATCTAGTCAGCTTGCCATCTTTGCCCCATCATCTCCAGATTTTCAAGGACCATGCTTTATCCCTAGCAATCGATGCCTGTTTGCTTCTCATACTACAGTCGGGGACGAGGAGAGCCCAGACGAGGTAATCCACCTTGCGTCTGCGATGCAGTTTGCGGGGTTCCGATCTGTGATTGGGACGATGTGCACGGTAGACGACGCGGAGACGGACAAGACCGTGGCCAAGTTTTATAATATATTGGATGGAAGTGGACGGTTGGATCACACTTGGGCTGCGATGGCTCTGCACAGGACGATGAACTCATTGGTTGTCCGTGTATTTCAGGCGCTATCGGGTTGGGAGAAAAGGGTGAATATGTTAGATATTCAGGTACTCGAGTGTACGGTTAATATAAACGTGGTTGATGCGGGAAACTTTGTTTGGGCGAAAGCCGAGGCCGTTCGTGCCGAGGAGAGCAAGCTGCGAGGGCGGGTTGGGAACCGAGCAGAGTGTAGCTCTCGTCGGCGTCGAGCGTGCGACGGACGATTGAGGCGAGGCGAAAGACGAGGTTGTTCTGTGAGCGGGAGAGGTGGGAAGGGGCGAAGGGAGAGCAGCGTCGAGTACGAGGGACGCTAAAGAGTCGTACCCCTTCGCTTATTCGTACACGGACTCTATTCCAGGAACTTCAGCGGCAACGCTAGTCGGATGGCACTGTTTCGCGCAAGTTACGGTAAGTAACTTATCAAAGTTTTAACTTTTTGTTTTGTTACTCGTTTCTCGTTCCTATTTTTCGGGGACTCCTGAAATCGCGCGCATGCATGCCATGACAAGACAATGATGGCAGAGGTGATGGAGACAGTAATCATCAATGAGGTGCATCCCCAGCTCTTTCTTCTTTTTTTCCTACCTCTCCCTCACTCACACCCTATGCCAGACTCCTGACACGACGATGTACGGTGCGACGCCGCAGCGGTGTCATAGCAGCCACCTGGCACCACTATCACACCTGCCGAGGGTATCCCAATGGGCGCGGGACAACAACAACAACGATGACACGCTGCGGACGGGCCACCGACTGGCGTCACGGACAACGGCACGACAACATCGGTGACGCAGCCACAATGCTGGAACTACTACCAACGACAACGCGAGCACGGCGGTGGCGGCACAGCAGACGTGAGCAATGCCGCGACGACAACGGTAACGCCACGACAACAACAACAACGCGCCGCCGACTTGTCACCGACTGGCAACATGGACAACGGCACGATGATGTCAGTAACGCAGCCATGACACTGGACCATCGTGAACAACAAGTTCTGAATCGCTGAAAATACCACCACGGGTATGGGTTTGGTCCTGAACTCCTGGGTCCAGAAGTTCAAACCTGCACCCATACCCACTGGCGAGGAGTAGTCGCCCAGGACTCGGTAGGTTTTTTTCTCTTTCTCTTTCTCTTTCTTTCTTTTTACTTCTAGTACTCGAATGCGCAATGACGGCGCAACGACATCACCACCTCACGACATTGGCAACAACGACAACTTGAATACAATGACATTGCTGGCGCCGTCTTTGTCGTCTCCCCCTCTGCCTCTCCTCCTTCAACGGATGACGCAATAACGATGCAGTCATGACGACATCGTCGTTGTCTCCCTCTCCCTCCTCGAAGGAGGACGCAACAGCAACGTGACAACACCAACACAATGACATTGTCGTCCTCGTCCTCTCCCTCTCTGCAATGGTATGCAGCAGCGTGCTACGACACACAACGACCACACGTTGTGGCAACGCGACGCGACAATTGCCACAACGCTGCACCATGACGTGACGACGACGCGAAGAGGACAGGGAAGTGACGAGCAAGCATAGACATGACGGCGTGCCACAATGCACAGCGACGACGCATCGTGACAACATGACGCAACAACTGCCGTGACGGCACAGGACGACGTGATGAGGATGTGGACATGACGTCTCAGAAAGCGGGGGATGCGACAGTGAGCCACGACGCACGATGACGACACGAGAACTGTCGCGATGGTGCGCTACATGACTGCTAGCTACTCTTTTTTAGTCATTTTTTAATTGATTTTATTTGCTATTCGCGGCCCAAAGCAAACCATAAAAGCACAGATAGAGACTCGAAAAGTCGTCCACTAAAAGGACAGAGATCTACTTTTAGTTACTTTTTAACCAGTTCGTGAGATGAGCTAAAAGTACAAAAAGTGTATAAAAGCACATCAAAAAGCTTGAAAATTAAGTTGTCAATTTACTGATGTGCACGCTGGAGGACAGAGACGAGTACGAGTACGAGGATGGAAGTCGGAGACAGGGATGCGGTGACGAGGTAAGGACAAAGTGACGCGTCGTCGTCGTCTTTGTTTTTGAGCCGTGGTTTTAGTCCCCGTTTAAGCCACTGTCTCGTCGTCATCGTATTGTCTTTCGTCACCAAAGGCAATGGTGAGCAATGGTGAGAGACGAAGTGTCGGAGGGACATCAGAATATGAGGAATGCTTTGGAATTAGTATGTTCCAAATAGCATCTAGCGTGCTTTGAATGAGTGCCACGAGAGGTATCATAGCATACGCGAGAAAGGCTATGGGACCACGGGCGGACTACTCTTGGACTGGCGAACAACCAGCGCACCTCGAGTGAGCTCTGTGAGATATATCACTACTTTATGCGAGAAAGGCTGTGGGGACCACATGGGGACTACTCTCGGACTGACCATGCTATAACTGGACTCGAGAGGGAGTTTTGCTTCATTGGGGAAATAGGTCTGAAAGTGATCAGCGACCTCGAAAAAGTAGTACCAAGGGTGTCAGATATACTGTGACACGCTCGATCAATATCTGTACTACTTCGATCGCGGGGCACCCGCTGTATGGCTTACTTTCTCTGAACTATCCTGACGCTGGTGGAGCTGATCACGTCCTCCATTGATACCATCACATCACCCTCGTCGTCAGCTTTATACCTGCATCCTTCGCAACGAATCGAAGGAGTCGCATCCCCGGACATGATCCAACGACATTTCCGGAACACGCTCCAGTATATTCATTCGAGGAAGACGTCGGAGAATCCGAGACGGTATGAGGAGGTGTAAGTCGTTGGAGCGTTTTTGAAGATGGGGATCACGCGGTAGTGACTCAGAGGCTGGTGGTTTTTCATACAGTATATTTTTGTTGACGCTACATACTTACATACTCGCACAAAATATGTGTACAAGACAAAGTCTCAGTGGGGTAAAAGTCAACTCGACACTGAAACTTCCCCTACCAGCGCTAATCTGATCCTGCAAGGAAAGCCGACACGAGGCGACCCAGAACAGCCACACAACGAAGATGCCCACTTTCTTGTTTCTGCTCTCCCAGCATTTAGTGATAGGACCTTCAGCAAGAAACCAGCAGGATGCCATCGCAAGGTGCTTATTTCCTTCTTTACTGTGAGGGCCGGTGAAATAACATGCGTCAGTCGAACAGTCGTTCTCTCAAGCTGAGGAAGGCTCCATTACTGTTTCAGTCGATGAGCTACTTTCACAAGCGGAATCAGCATTTACCAAGTTCGAGCAAGGAGATGGGACGAGCCACATCAGCAAGGCAATCGTGCTTGATCGCCAAGCACTGGATCGTTGCCCACCCGGTCAACACAAACGATGGCTCTGTCTAACTCGACTTTTCTATCATCTCTGGCACCGTTACAGCCATCTAGGAGCAATGGCAGACATCGAGGAAGGAACTGTGTATGCCAGAGAGGCACTGGAGCTTTGTCCGTCAGGTCACCCTGATCGCTCAATGTCGTTGAACAATGTTGCAAACTATCTCTCCTCCCGTTACAAGCGACTTGGAGACATGGTGGACCTCAATGACGCCATCATCCTGGGCAAACAAGCCCTCGACCTTTGCCCGTCAGGGCACCCTCATCGATCAGCGTCGTTGAACAATGTTGCAAGCTATCTCTCCTCCCGTTACAAGCAACTTGGAGACATGGCGGACCTCAATGAAGCCATCATCATGGCCAGACAAGCCCTCGACCTTTGCCCCTCAGGGCACCCTCATCGATCAATGCCGTTGAACAATGTCGCAACCCATCTTTGCTCCCGTTTCGAGCAACTTGGAGACATGGCGGACCTCAATGACGCCATCATCCTGGCCAGACAATCTCTCGACCTTCGCCCCTCAGGGCACCCTGATCGCTCAATGTCGCTGAACAATGTTGCAAAGTATCTCTCCTCCCGTTATGAGCGACTTGGAGACATGGCGGACCTCAATGAAGCCATCATCCTGGGCAGACAATCCCTCGACCTTTGCCCCTCAGGGCACCCTGATCGCTCAATGTCGTTGAACAATGTTGCAAACCATCTCTCCTCCCGTTACGAGCAATTTGGAGACATGACGGACCTCAATGAAGCCATCATCCTGGGCAGACAAGCCCTCGACCTTCTCCCCTCAGGGCACCCTGATCGCTCAATGCCGTTGAACAATGTTGCAAGCTATCTCTCCTCCCGTTACGAGCAACTTGGAGACATGGCGGACCTCAATAAAGCCATCATCCTGGGCAGACAAGCCCTCGACCTTCGCCCCTCAGGGCACCCTCTTCGATCATCGTCGTTGAACAATGTCGCACTCTATCTCTCCTCCCGTTACTCGCGACTTGGAGACATGGGGGACCTCAATGAAGCCATCATCCTGGGCAGACAATCCCTCGACCTTTGTCCGTCAGGGCACCCTCATCGATCAATGACGTTGAACAATGTTGCAAGCTATCTCTCCTCCCGTTACAAGCGACTTGGAGACATGGCGGACCTCAATAAAGCCATCATCCTGGGCAGACAAGCCCTCGACCTTTGCCCCTCAGGGCACCCTGATCACTCAATGTCGTTGAACAATGTTGCAAACTATCTCTCCTCCCGTTACGAGCGACTTGGAGACATAGCGAACCTCAATGAAGCCATCATCCTGGGCAGACAAGCCCTCGACCTTCGCCCCTCAGGGCACCCTCTTCGATCATCGTCGTTGAACAATGTCGCAACCCATCTTTCCTCCCGTTACGAGCGACTTGGAGACATGGCGGACCTCAATGAAGCCATCATCCTGGCCAGACAATCCCTGGACCTTTGCCCTTCAGGGCACCCTGATCACTCAGCGTCATTGGGTCGACTTGCACATTGTCTCCGTATTCGATTCACGCAGTCGGGCGAGTGCAAGGATAGGGATGACCTATTCGCTTTCTACACCCAGTTGTCGGATATCTCACAAACACTCTCATCAGCCGATCTATCTGTGGCCAAGCAGTGGGTCAAGGAAGCTGAACATTTCCACCATCCATCCGTCGTTCTCGCATATGAAACATCTCTTCGACTACTTGTTCAGCATCTAGCCAGCTTGCCATCTTTGCCCAGTCATCTCCAGATTTTCAAGGACCATGCTTCATCTCTAGCCATCGATGCATTTTCTGCTTGTGTCCGGAAGAGGGATGTACAAAAAGCGGTCGAGCTGCTAGAACAAGGTCGTGGTGTATTCTGGAGTCAGATTGATCGTCTCCGTTCCCCTCTGCAAGAGGTTATCGTATCAGTCCCAGAAGGACAGGCCCTTGCAGAAGAGTTCACTCGATTGTCGTCAGAAATGCATAATACAATCCATTCAGGAGGCTCAGATCAGCACGATCATCTATGCAGTCTCAATGTTGATATGCAATCAACAATCACCAAAATTCGCACATTACCCGGGCTCGATCGATTTCTTCGCTCTCCCTCGTTCTCCGAGCTCCAGCATGCTGCCCGTAGTGGACCGGTGGTCATCGTGAATGCCAGCGAGTATTCATGCGACGCACTTGTTGTCTTTTTCGACAGAGATCCTGTCCACATCCCGTTGAAAATCAAGAAATACCGTGTCCAGGACCTGGCGTCAGAGCTCGAGTCTTTGACTGTGGATGCAAAGACCATGGACATGGTCAGAGAGTTCGCTCGCTTCCTGAGAGTCCTCTGGGATGAAGTCGTTTCTCCGATTGCCAATTTTCTCCAGACGACAGTTCCTCTTGGCTCACGCATATGGTGGTGTCCTACTGCCGAGTTCTGCCTTTTGCCATTGCATGCGGCTGGACCGTTTCGGAAGGTCCAAAAGAAAATTTCCCATTTGTACATTTCTTCTTACACGCCTACTCTGACTGCCCTCATTCGTGCGAGACGTATTGCTTTTCCGACCATTTCGTTACGCAAGAAACGATTTCTTGCTGTTGGTCAAGCGGGCGCTAAGGGCGAAAGCAAGCTTCATACCGTCGAGAGCGAACTAGCTATTGTCGCTGAGCGTATCCAGGATCTCGTGACATTTACCCGCCTTGATGGACCAGAATCGAGTTTATCGCAGGTCTCGGAGGAGCTGAGGAAGAGCGAGTGGGTTCACTTTGCCTGTCACGGTATTCCAAACAGGAAGCAACCATTTGACTCTGCATTTGCGCTGCATGACGGCCGGTTCACCGTGGAACGAATCATGGGATGCAAGTTAGAGAACCCGGAGTTTGCCTACCTGTCTGCCGATCATACCACAGTTGGGGACGAGGAGAGTCCAGACGAAGTCATCCACCTCGTGTCGGCAATGCAGTTTGCAGGGTTTCGATCTGTGATTGGGACGATGTGGGCTGTAGACGACGCGGAGACGAACAAGATTACGGCCAAGTTTTACGAGAATATGTTGGATGGAAATGGAGGGTTGGATTACACTCGAGCAGCGATTGCTCTGCACAATACGATGAACTCATTGATTGGTATTGTTCCACTCGATCAGCGAATTCTGTATATACATATTGGTGCCTAGGGTCTATTTTGTATGAATGCTACTATCCGACAAGTCTCTTTGTATGTGTGTGAATACCGAGTTTGTGATCTTAGGCTATGCGGTCCAGAGCTATGTAGAAGTTTTCGGCCATCGCAAACGTTGCACTCCTCACGTCAGGGGAGCAATAGCACCTACCGTATGGTATCGCACTGACGTATGACTAGCACGCATATCAAGATCCAAAAGGAGTAGACGCCGTGGAATCAATCTCCATCCTAGCTTCCACTACCGTCTCTTCAGTAAATGTACCCTCAGCACTCGCAACTTTGTGAGCGAAATGCGCCAGTTCCTGTCTACCGAAAGATAAACATTCGTCGAGCGAAACGCCTTTTCTGTGAATTACCGTTTATGATCCCTTAGTTTCTCCAACATCAAGATGAGTTCGTCTTGTTGTTCAAAGTTCAATTCACCACCAGGAAGGGCAGCGGCGTATTCTTTGGCTTGAGATAATGTACCCTTCAGGTCATTTGTCTGCCCAGTATCTTAGAGATGCCGTGCGCGCGTGAGGTTAATTAATGTTTAATACGCTCACAGCTTGCAAAAGTGCCTGCTTCGCCTGAGTCGTAGCAACTCCTTCGGAGCTCTGTGCATGTTTCAGAACAGCAACCAGATTCGGGATAGTACTAGAGAATAGACGCGTCGGCATGACAGATAGAGCTGCGTCGCGGCTGTGTTTATTACTTGTATCTTCGACCATCTCCGACATGTCGAGTCAGTCGAACCTGGACGTAAGCTAGTCCCAAACGGACATTTCCTTCAGCCCATCTCACTGATCTGTCTCAGAAAGCCATCGAAATTGTCCAGCGCGCCATCGACGAGGATGTCAAGCAAAACTACGCAGAGTCCTACAAACAATACATGAACTCGCTCGATTACTTTATGCTTGCCCAGAAATGTGTGTGACTTTTTTTCTCCTACTAGACGTGCGCTGACTCACGATATGTGCCACAGATGAGAAGAACGAGAAATCAAGGTGCAAAGGTCGAAGAGTACCTAACGCGCGCCGAAACGTTGAAGAAACACATCTAAGCACAAGACGACAAGCCATCGCGCAAGGCTGTCAGCGCCCACGGATCCGCGGCAGTCGGTGGCGTCGGTAAAGGCAAGGAAGGCGGGGACGACGATCAAGATCCTGAGCGCAAGAAACTCCGAGCCGGTCTCTCGGGTGCGATCCTATCCGAGAAACCAAACGTGAAATGGGACGACGTCGCAGGCCTGGAGGGTGCCAAAGCCTCTTTGAAGGAAGCGGTCATTCTTCCCATCAAG